>VAHH01000418.1:3481-31556 GCA_013357305.1 Radopholus similis | reverse complement strand
TTGATATCGAAGTCGAGATCGGTATTGAAAAACCGATATTATCTCGACCGATACCGACCGAGATCTCGATACCGCTCAACACTATAAAAAATGCAAATGCACTCCATCCGAATTCTGGTCTCCCTCGCACTGGTCTCCTTTCTTCTGCCGGGCACTGTGGACTCCCAAGTGCTGACCGACCTGTTGACGCGGGAGCACTTCGCCGAATTGATTCGTTACTTCAACTCCCGCGGCTGGATCAACGACTACGGGGCCGGCATAGCGGTGCGCGTCAACCAGCCGAACGCGACCGGCAAGGAGCTGATCTACGCCTCTCCGACCAAGTACAAGAAGACCTTCTACGAAGCGTGAGTTTATTAGACTTTAGAGATTATTAGAGACCTTTAGACGGTGAACAACTTTGCCGTCAAAAAAATAAAAAAAGTCTAATCTCTGCCACACGATAACAGTTTCCCCTTTTCAAGTGCAATATTCTTCCCGTTTTTCTCACAGTTTTGGATTGCTTTTTTTTGTTAAGTTTATCCAAGTCAACCAAAAGGCACAAAAGTGCCACTTACGATTGTACAGAAATGGATGGGTCAAACCAACTCTCGTAAAGTACTTATTGTCATGCGAGATCAAATAAAAAATGTGGAAGTCGGGGGAACTAGTGCACCCACCATTACCCTTAATGAATCCCTTTGAGATTTTCATTGCCACAGGGAGGACATTTACATCTTCGACTACAAGGAGGCGATGAAGTCGGAGTACATCGACCACCCGAACAAGACGCTCCGGCACCGATCAGCATGCCGCGGGACTGGAGCGACCCGACCCGACCATCTTGCCAACGGCGGCGCTGAACATGCTCCGCTATGCAATTGTGAAGAAGCAGAGAAATGCCTCGTTCATGGCCAATGGTATGTGTGCGTGAACTGAGATCTGACCGGACTCTCTGGTTCACTCAATAATTAAATAAAATATCTATAAAACCCCACAGAGCCGGTGGCGATGATGCACACGCACTCCAAGTACACGAACCTGATGTCGGGGCTGTTCGCGCCGGGCGACGTGATCCGGCTGCAGAACGAGCAGATGATCAACTGCATTGAGGACCGCTCCACGGGCAAGGTGCTCAACTACTACGACGAGCTGGTCATCCCGGTCATCCGCAACGACCCGGTGGAGGCCAACTTCACGGGTCCGATCATGGCAATGCTCTCGCAAAAGCGCACCCTCACAACCAGTCGGTGCTGGTCAACGAACTGACCAGGGCACGAATTGCACGGTGAAGAGAGAATAAATTGCTCAATATAAAATGGACAAATTTTCTAAAATTTGCTTTCATTAAAGATTAATTTTTCAATCAATAGAATCGATCTAATAAGTTGGTTAAAAAAGCAGAATGTCCATTTTCAATTGCTTTAAATAAATTTCAATTGATTAAATGTTAAACAAAATGGACCTAACAAAGAAAGTAAAAGCTCCAATTCAGCTAGATTCATTCAAAAGTTTTACATATGGTCGAAGACCCGTTTGACTGCGGTTTCCGGACAACATTCGGCTGAGCGCGGACGGCAAAAGTTTCACTGTGGGCATTGACCACGTGCGGCACAGCGAAATGCTGTCCGAGCTGGACAAGTTGGGCCCCCACCTGGACATCCGCCAGGACCAAGTCAGGGTCAGTTGACGATGGTTTTGAATTGGCCAAAAAACAAAAATACTAATATTTAAATCCAACAATTAATTTTGATTAAAAATATTTTTAAATTTAAATGACGAATTTTATAATTAAATGTAATTAAAAATCAAATTTTTAAAATATTTATTTTTGAAAGAAAATCAAAATTCAATGCATTTTTAAGTTAATTCCGGAAGCGAATTTGCGCACATTCTTCGTCAACAACTTGCTCAAAAAATATGGACTGGCCCTGGAGCTGGACCTGAACGGCCAAATTGTGCGCGACTGGCAGGACCCGTGCGGCAGCGTCGTCGGAGGCATTTCAGAGGCGCTGGACAACGGCACACACCTCTTTCTGGGTTCTGGCAGTGCCACGCGCATTCTAGTCTTGCCCAAACATTGAAGGGGACAACACATAAATGGCGCAAAGATTTAGAAAAGTCCTATTTCTTCAGCCAACTCTAATTCCCTTTTTCAATTGTTTTCCCTGGACAAACTGATAAATTTGTTATGGATTTTTATTCTAAGCACACAAATGTGACTTTCTTCTCTCTTGCGATCAATTAGTAAATACCACCTGATTTGTTGACATCCAATTTGATCATATTTATTTGATCTGTGGATCCGATCTTTCAATCAGATAATTTTTGATCAGTCCTTTATGGTGATTAAGTCACTATCTCATTATGATCGGACCTGATCTAACCTTATTGGTGGCTTGACGTCATCTGATTCATGACATTTTCAACCTTTGCTACCTGATCAGATAGAGAAGAAGGTCACGAATCATGATCAACTCAGTCCCAATATAGTCATCTCTGATCACCGATATCACGGATCAAATGAGTGGTGTGGTCAAACAACTGATCTGGAAGGCTGAATTGCCTTGATTTGTGGCGTTTTCCAATTCTAAAATGTCTTTCCGGCAAGTAGGGGGTGGATTGTCCATTTGAAACTCTGTGCTTTCCATCACAGTCCTCCATTCTTTCTCCCCTCCCAGAGGGTTCAGTGCGTGCTCCAGTGGAGCAGTGTGCGGATGGCCTTGCGGTACTCTTCGCTGCACACGTACAGCACTGGTCCACTGGTGGCAGAGGTCAGGATGGTCAGGTAGCTGATCGCGTTCACCAGCAGCACACTGTTCGACTCGCGGATCGGCAGCAACGGGTCCGCCAAGCGCCAAAAGCTGGCGACCGTCCAACCGCACACGTTCACGCACGTGATCAGCAGCAGCGACTTCAGAATGCGCTGCGTGAACAGTTGCGGCGCGTTGTCTGCAAGAAGGATGTCAATCACATCTCATCCTTTGCTCTTCAGTGAATGAAGAAGAGCAAGATGAGGAAGATGGGTATTAAGAAGGTGAAGAGAATGGGGGAGACGGAGGAAGGGAAAAAGAATAAGTGAAATGGATCAGGAAAAAAGATGAGATGAACGATATGTAAAGGATGAGGATTGAAGAAAAGGGAGAAGAGAAAAGAAGAGAAGAGAAGAGAAGAGAAAAGAAGAGAAGAGGGGAATCATAAGAAGTGAGATGATGAGATGTGAAAGCGAAGAGGTAGAGACTAGAGACGACAAAAAGTGAGGACTGAGGAGGATTAAAGAGGACAGATGGGGAAATGAAGAAGACGAGGAATAAGGGATAGTGACGAGGGACACCCACCTCCCTGCTGCTTGTTGGGCAGGACGTCCACATTCTTCTTCACCGACGTCCACAGCCAGACATATACCACTACGGTGGCGATGTTCAGTGCAATGGCTGAGTATGCACAGTTGGCCGCTGTGTGCAGGCCCTGGTAGCAGTCCACAGTGAGAGTGCACATCACGCGGCTGAAACGGCACAGAAATCAATGCATTGATTGATTGATTCGATGCATTGCCCACATGTGGAGGTCCAAGTACATGGCGCACAGCCAGTGGCACCAGACCAGGTGGAGCAGACCGTACACGACGGCGCCGCCGAGCAGGAAGCGCAACAGGCGCTTGTAGTTGTGCAGATTCATCCTGGGGCGAAGGAGGAAGAGAAGAGTCAGTCTCAACTCCCATACATGAATCCCCAGTCTAAGTTGGGGCAAACTAACGAAAACCCCGTTCTAAAAGTTTTAAGCAATTTTAGGCCGCAAAATTGTGCATTATTTGATTCGGGTTCGGTCGCTTCTTTTTGTGTTTGTGGGATTGTGGGTCATTAGGAGCCCATGGGATCATTTGTCCGTTCCCAATTGGTCACCAAGTAATGCCCAAAACCTCTGAGCAAGCCCCAAAATGTGGACCAAGGATATATAGGTAGGTGGGCAAGACGCTTATTTCCCGACCCACCAGGGCATGCGCACGGACACCAGGCGGTCCAGCCCAATGGCGAAGGAGCAGAAGATGGACACGTGGACGCCAAACAGCGGCAGCGACTGCAGCCACAGGCACTCGCCCATCGGGGCCAGGTTGAGGCCGCTCAGCGCCAGTGCCACAGTCACACTGGGCGACACCTGGTAGAGCATGTTGGCGCACGCCTCCGCCGCGATGAGGATGTTGCACCGGTGGTGCAGGTTCCTGCGGAGGAAAAGAATTTGTTTTACCGTTACTCCAATAATCCCCCAGGGCCATCAACCTAAGGAGGCGATTTTTTGTGATATGGGTGATTATTGGAGTCAGGGAAGTGACCAATTTTTTGAGAACTGTACATTCCTATTTGTATTTTGTACTCCATTAATTCCCCAGGAGGCATTATTTGTCAATGTCAATCCCCTCCATAAGGAAGCAGAGAATATTTAGTTGGCACTTTGTTGTTGACATTTGGCATTTTGTCCATGAAACAAAAGTCCTCGGGATTCTCGAAGAAACCCAGATTGTGAATAATCAATCCAGTCTGGTGGACGCACTTGCTCTTGACGGTGGCCGCCACCAGCACCAGGTTGATGCTCAAGCCGAGCACTGAGAGCAGCCATCTGCCTCCGTGCAGGACAATCAACTCGGTGGAATGGCCCACGTCCAGATAGGTGGCGTAGAACTGGCAAACGGCAACAATCCAGTTCAATCGATTGATTAGGAATCAATTTGCATTCGAAAATGCAACGTTTGGCATTTTATTAATTGAAATTTTGGCATGAAAATTAATTTATTTTAAAATCTTTTTGGTTCGAAATTGCCATAAAATTAATGCACACATTTTACCTCGGAGTGGTTTGCCATTGCCGATTCGAAATATGCAGCTGCGACAGATTCAAAAGATTCACTCTGAAATGTGAGTGCTCTGAGCGGAGAACGCGTTGCTCATTATTGGGGAGGAGGAGGAGGGCACGGAAGCCAAAACGGGAGGCCCATGTCAGTTGGGCAATGGGCACTTTGGACCTTTGGAGTTGGATGGGAAATGCAGATACGCCAGCCAGAAGAAGTCAGGTTGCCTCTACTTCCATCGCCGGATCTGCTTGTTTTTGGGGCGTTAAATCAGAAACTGTTCGCGTATTTTGTGTACTTTCTTGACTAAGCCTGATATTCTGGGGTATTCTACAATATGTTTTGTGACTCCAAGGCGGTTGTGGCGTGTGGATGGATGCCCCTGATGCCTCCAAGTTGGCGAAAACACGGTAAGAATCAAATTGGCGAATTCAAAATGTAAAAGTTGTGCAGTATAAATATAAAGCGAGGGGATTAATTCCGTACCAAATAAGTGAAAAAAGTACCAAATTAGTTGAAAAACGTACCAATAGAAGAGAATACAAGGGAATAGAAGGGGGACAATATATATTTGGTACGTTTTTCAACTAATTTGGTACGGAATTAACCTTTTCCGAAATATAAATAGCTTCCCTTCCTCTCCCTCACGGTAATAACCACTCTCTGGCCACAACTAGCACATCCAATGCTTGCTGTTTGGTTCGAATGCGCCAAAGGCCAAATTATGGACCGCCATCGGCAACATTTCCCTCGCCATTTCCGATTCAAAAGGTCTTCGGATCTTCTCTACGCCCCTCAGGACGCAAAGGGGGCATTTAGCAGGCGCAGGTATAATTGGGAAGGAGCAGTGCCTTTTCCAATGAGATAATGACTGCCTCTGAGCGGCAAATGAGTGCATTCCTCCGAGCTGAAATGGCAATGCAGAGGCAGTGATGAAGTGAGCTCATTGGTCTGAGATTGCGTGAATGAAAAGAGCCCATACTGGCCACGTGGCCACGCCTTCCTGGCCACCTTTATGAACATTAATCCAACAATTATTGTGCTTAGGCCAAGAGATGTAAGACATTTAATGATTGGACAGCAGAGTATTCTTTGTGGGCTTTAAGTTGACATCATCAGGAAGACAAATTTGTGACTTTAGTATTGCCCAAGTTCAGTTTAGAACCAATAACAAAATAACTCACAGGACCAGCAAACGGATTGAAGCTTGTATAGCGTAGTGAGGAGAGACTAAAAAACCCAAACAATAATTCCAGTTCTCCAGCAGAGAGTCAGTCTCTCGTATCTCAATCAGTTGTCTTAGATTGCGTGCTGTCTGATGACTTCCGTTCAGGGCAAATGCAAAATTTCTGTTTCGCAATTGTTCAGACGACCTTTTTGCATTTGTAGTCCAGACCTCAACACTCCGGAATTTGCGCTTTGCCGCACGCCAAATTTGCCCAAAATTGTCCAATTGCTGTTTGAGTAAGTCAATTGAAATATTTTTCTTGCTCAAGAAGAAACTTCTTTCGACCAAAAATGAATTGGGCGAAAAGTCTCGCAAAATTGCATAAAACAATAAATGTGGATTGAGGTAAAAGGGCGGATACAATGTGCGTAAAATCAAAACAAGCGGGGAAAGGAAACACTTCGGACACCCGATGTAATGCTGTTGTGCCGCCCTTTTGTGCGTCCAGTGTCCAACGACATTTACTCATTTCTTCTCATTTCCCGGCAAACATTGCCGAGGGCAGCACCGGCACTGCGTTCACCAAGTCCGCGGCTGAACAGTGAACAAAATGCGAGAGGGCAATAAAATATAAAAACAACCCAAAAAACCTCCGGAATCGAATAGATTGAATTTAGGGGTGACCGGAGAAATCGTCAAAATCAGCATTTGATGGCCCTTATTTTCGACCCTAATTTGGGGATGCAAATTTTGAGTAAGTTTCAAATTTCAATTTTTAAACGATTAGTTTATGCGCCTCACAATTGCAGGAATCCAGTGAATAAATGGCTTTGAATGGTCCTAACACGGAAATGGGCTCTCCCAAAATTCGGGGCTTTTATTAGTGTTACCTCTCTTTGCAGACATTCGGCGGGTCTGTGCCCGGCCCAGTGACCGCTCCTCGGCCTGGACTCGCATCTGGACCAGCCCAGGGACTGGCATCGATTTGCCCCTTTGGCGGAGGGCAGTCTCTCTGCGCAGCTGCTGTTCCCGCGCCAAATTCTGCTGAATGTCCTGGTGCATCCGTTGCACGGCCGCCGAATTGCCTTTTGTGGCTGGGAGTGCGCCTTCTTTTGTCCACCTGCCGTGCACATCCTTGGACCAACCGCCGCCAAAAAATTTGAACAAAAATTCAAAGTCGCCCTAGATCTCCTCAAAAACGGGCACTTTTGGGAAACACAAAAGTCTAAATGTCTATTTTTAGGAAACATTAAATGACCAATTTTAAAATAACCTTAGAATGGTCTAAAATTAGACATTATGTCCCAATCGAGGTTTACAATTAAAGTTCCCCCGTTGGTACTAAATGTTCCGCGGGCTCATAATGTCCCGTTTCAGAAAATGCTCAAAATGGCCCAACTTTTATTTGAATTAAAATAATAAAGTGGCAATGAATAAGCTACCAAATGTTTGCATCAATATTTGACGCCTCATAACTTTGTTCAGAATGGCCAGATCAGCCTAATTTTGGTACCATTCGATTCAGCTCTTAGAAAGACGTTTCGAATGGGCTATTTACTGCTGTCGTTGGTGGGGGTACTATTTGAGTATTGAGTTTAATAAATAAATAAATATTTGGTAGCTTTTTCTCGACCATTTTTGGTAGCGAATTACCTAATCCACTCGCATAAATGTTCCCAGCTTCCCATGTGTCCATGGGAATGAAGAAAATGAATGAATGACTCATGCACCTGTTGCCGCTGGCTGCTGAGTGCCCACCACTTGGGGCTGACTCATCATCATCATCCGCTGCCTCTGCCCCGCCAGTTCCCTCTCCCTGGCCTCCTGCTCCTCTATTTCGCGTTGCATTCGCATCGCCTGCCCGTACTGGTGCAGCCCCATTGCGGAGGGGCCTTCGAATTTGGCCAAATATTTTTCCGCCTCCCCAATTTGGCGCCCAAACTCGGCCATTTGCTGTTGCTTTTGAGCCAATTGCGTATCCATGGCGACGCTTTGGCGCCTTTTCGATTGCTCCATTTCTGCCATTTTTTGCTCCAAATACACGTTTTGCCGCCTAAGATGTTCAATTTGGGAGTGCATTTCGCTGATCAGTTGATCCCTTTCCGCCAACTCTGTTCGCAATGCGTCCACCTCATTGTGCCGACGGGACATTTGTGGCGTTTCCTTTAAATTGGGCTACTCTAGCCGTACAGATTTGAGTAAACCCTCTGATCAATCGGAACCAGAATTCCATCGGGATAATCTAATCCGAATCAGATCATTCAAATGCAAATGACTAATGTCCTCCAGAATTTAACTCCATTCCCGTATACCGGTGCGCCGACTTCCAGTTGCGAGTCAAAACTCAGGCTCATTATTAGTTATTCCTGCCCCTAACTATTTTTGCATGTAATCCCAACTTTATCGGTGGCTCGTGTTCGATGAGAGAGGCCCGGGATTTCCGGGATTTTCGAATCCCGGTCAATCCCAATCCCGAAAAGGATCCCGATCCCGCCCAACCCTACCTTGAACACTGTGTGCTTTGCACTGGCGACCTGCTGATAGATTGCGCCAATTCGTGCACCACCATCGATCGAAGGATGGACCAATTGGCCCGGCTTTATGCGTCTGATCACCCGCGGGTCCCGGATCTCCAATCCGGACAAGTCCTCGTCACTCATGGCCTCCTCAAAAATGGGCCTCAACAGCATGGCCCTCACGTTCAGTGCCTTTTCCTCGACAATTTCGCGAATTTCCTGATAGATTTGCGTCCGAATTGCCAGCCGATCCCTTTCCATGCGATCGATCACTTCGCTCACTCCCGCCAAATCCAAGTAGAATGCGTTGCCTTCGCGCACAATGAACGGGCACTCGTCGAAAATTGGGTCGCTGAGCACCTTCTCGGCGAACACGTTTGCAATCATTTGCAGCTCATTGGGCGCCCAAATGCTCGCAAATTTTGCTCAAAATGGCAAAATGACAAATTGGATAAAATTAATAGTGAATTTGAAACCAAATCCTCCAATCGGCTTTTCCATGAGTGCAATCGATTCGACTCCTGAAAAGGCCCAAATCGTTCAACAACAAAATCGGACTAAAATTCATTTTTGGTTGCCTTCCCAGTTCCCACCTTGGGTTGTTTCCCCTGCGAATCTGCCGTTGTAGTGGCTCGGGTCCACCACTCGATTCTGTTGGTACGCATCTTTAGTCGGGAAATTGCCTGCGGTGGGGTCCCAAATTGATCAAAAAGACAAAAAAAAATGCCCAAAAACGCACACCTTTCACGCCTTTGATGGGCACAAAAATGAGCGGAATAAGGAGCAGAATCATTAGTATTTAGTAGGATTCTAAATTTTGTCTAAATTTGGGCAAAATGAGGCAAATGGCCAAAATAAGCAATAGGCAAAATACCTACATGAGCGTCAAATGATTTTGCCGATCAATAGCCGCAATATCCTTCTCCCCGGCATTCACTTGCTCGCGTCCCTCGAAAAGACATTTTGCGTTCTCTTTGTTTGACGCAGGCAAAGAAAAAGAATGAAGACAATTGCACGATTTGGACAGTGCCAAAATGCTCAATTTGACAATGGCATGGCTTAATAGAGAGAAAGGAATTAATTTGAGAATCAATTTAGTTTTTTTTCAAATGAAGTTAAGAAATGTTTTAAATTTCCCAACTGAAATGGTATGGCTGACGTTCATTTATTAGTAGTATTGGTGTGGTTGCACCAAAAATAGGAACAGGATGGGGTTTTGAAAAGGCAGAGAAGTTCCCGTCGGATGGTCCTTCCGCGGATAAAAATCAATGCAACTCTTGGCCTCTCTCGCCCTCGGGAACTAGTAATATTGGCCTCTGGCTATAGCCTGACAGCTTTTCCTTACTTTTTTGGACAAAATTCCCATCGGAAAAGCAACATAAATATTGCACCGATTATTCCGATTATTGTTTGTCGAGTTTATCCAAAAATTTGTTTTTGGTTACTTCCGTTCTTTTTGTGAGGGTCCAAAATTTGCGCTTTTCAGGCGCTCAATCTTCAAGGTCCCCCATTCGTTGTAAAACCAGTTTTGGCTGAGGAAGTGATCCGCCGTTCCGCCAAGAGTCGACTCAGTCGACGCCGGTTAGCGTAAACAGGCCCACAAATCAAAAACAAACCATTTCCTCCGCCAGACGAACCAAAACGAAACCCCCCAAAGTGGATGGCCCCAGTATTCTGAAACCATTCTCCTCCAATATAAATTTGCCCATAAAATTCGGAAAGCAGATTCCCCTTTTAATTGCTCTCTCAGATGAACGGCTACCCAGCGGGCACTTGCTTCCCCATTCCCACCAAGTGGACCATCAAGCAGAAACTGCTCAGCTTCGGCGACATGCATATCAAGGACGAGTGGGGGAACAGCGTGTTCCGCGCCGAGTACAAGGTCCTCTTCCATTTTAGCGATCCCAATCAATAATTTCCAATCAATAATCCAAGTATCGATTTTTGGGGCGGAAACTAACAAGTAATACCTAAGTTAAGATTGGCAATTGGTTTTCAAGTTTACGTTCATTTTAAGCCTTAGTTATTTAGTTTTAAGCGAAATTAGAAGTCAAAGCTAGTTTACCTAGAGTATAAGCTTAGGTTAAGCCAGGCAAGTATAAAAAACAACTGGAACTGAACTGTGTTCTGACACTAAAAACTGAAACATGGGCACTGATGAAAGCTTCCCCACCGCCGATTGCAGTTCCCCAGTCTGATGTGGAACCTGAACTTCTTCGACTTGCGCCAAAATGACTCAGTCCCCATTGGCCGAATTGAGCAGAAATTCCGCATCGGCATGCCCAAATTCGTGATTTCCCTGAACGGCATGGAATACGGGCAAATTCAACAGAAGTTCCGCTGTTTGGTGCAAAACTTCGAAATGCGCACCTTCGACCAGCGACCGCCGATCCGCGTGGACGGCGACTGGACTGCACACTCCTACGTGTTCACAAGGCAAAATTCCAAATTTCCAAGGCTTAGAGCTGCAAAAAATGCATTTGGTTTTAGCTCGATTCTTGTGACTCGGAATTAAAAATAATTTTTTAGATTTTAAAATTTTAGAATTTACATACATGAATAAAACAAAATTTTTATCTGACTTTTAATTTTTCCGAAAATCGTTTTTTCTGAGGCAAAATTCAAAGCATTTTAATTGGAAAAAACCTTCTTTTCGCCAAAAAATGTTCCCAAAATTTATTTTTCAATCAAAAATGTTTTTTTCCGTGTAAATGTTAAAAGTTTGAAAGCAAACAAATTTGTTTTTTGATTTTTTGGGCAAAATAAGTAAATTTTGGGGTGGGAAAGGGCGTCATGTTTTTGATTGCAGAGAGGACGGACGCGTTGTTGCGCGCGTCTCGAAGGAGTGGATTGCGATGCGGGACACGTACACGGTGGTGGTGGAGCCCGGCGAGGACGTGATCTTCATCCTGGCCTGCTGCATTGCCATCGACAAGTGCGTCACCAAAAATTGAAGCAGCCATATCTGGACTCTGGACCCGCCCGAACAAACGAATTAAACAGCGTTTAAATGATTCCTTTATAAAAATTTATTTATATATTGATAAATAAATTTGACTTTTTTAAATTATTTTTGTGCACGTAACTTTTCATTTCGTTGGCCCATCGTCGGCATTGCACACCACCACAGTTGGCTGCAGATTTGGCGCTCCAACTTTCCCCTCTGTCCGCCTCTTTTTGGTCCATTTCCGCGTCCAGGCGTCAATCGGGAAAGTGGTCAGAATGAACGAGACGGCAATCAGACAGGCGCCCAGCACAAAGTGCACAGTGAAGGGTAGGCCCCGGAAAAGCACGTCGAATCCTGCAACAAACATTTGGCACCTCAATTGGGTGAAAAGTGCAAATTAAAAAAAGTTCAAAACTTTTTGAAAAATAGAACGGCCTCCTGCCAATTGAACGGCCCCCTCCAATTGAACGGCCCCAATTTAAAAGACCGCGAATTTAATTGGCAAAATAAAAAAAGACTATCAGCACCCAACGTTTCAACGCCAAGTTGTTTTATGACTTATGAGGTTATGAGATAACTGGACAAGGAATGAAGCTAAGTTCATGAACTCATTCGATAGATCTGTGGGAGCTTTACAAAAATGGTGCCAAGCCTGATTGAGCTTTCTAATGATATCTCAATAACTTTTTTAGCCTTAAACTAGTCGGGTAGGTGCAATATTTTGTTTTTTTCGCAGTACAATATTGGGGAAAGTATGGTTCATTGGCAATGCAAAAATGCTGTTTTCCGTGGTGCCCAATTATCCGGGAACCACTTCATCTTGCCGGGGGGTAGTAGGCGCCTTCAGTGTGGTAGCTATTTTGGGTGAGAAAACTGCTACTCAGGGGTTTTCTGGGTCGTAGAGCACGAATCTGTACTCAAATCGGACGGATCAATGACTGATCAGCAGTGATCAACTGATCGATTAAACGCAATTCATAAAAGAATTAGGTAGGGTTCCCGGCTAATTGGGCACCACGGAAAATTGGGCACCAGGAAAATTGGACACTAGGAAAACTGGGCACTGGAAAATTGGGCACCAGGAAAATTGGGCACTAGGAAAATTGGGCACTGGAAAATTGGGCACCGGGAAAACTGGGCACCAAATTTTTATTGTTTAAACAGTTCGAACATCGCAATTTTGCTGAAAGCTGGTATGCCCATCCAGCTAAAAGGGAGCGGTGGGGGACAACAAATTTAAACACATTTTAAGTCACCATGACAAACCGACCTCAGATTCGTGATCAGCGTCCAAAATTACCCCATATACGCGAAAATCAGCGAATTCTGAGGGGGGGGGGCTCATAACCCACAAGTACCTCCGAAAAAATTTGGTTCCAGATTTCGATATTTGTGTTATTAAAAACTAAAAAAAATTTTTGGTGCCCAATTTTCCCGGTGCCCAATTTTCCAGTGCCCAATTTTCCCGGTGCCCAATTTTCCGGTGCCCAATTTTCCTGGTGCCCAATATTCCGTGGTGCCCAATTTTCCGCCCAAAACCTGGTGCCCAATTTTCCGTGGTGCCCAATTTTCCGGCCACGGATGAGATCAGCTCAATGGCAAATACTGTGAAATGGCATTTCGTGAAAAAATGAAATAACCGTGAAATGGCAATTCGTGAAAAACACAATCCGGAAACATAATTCCGAAAAACACATTTCGGAAAAACGCATTCCGAAAACACAATTCTGGAAAACACATTTATTTCCCTGACCAGGCGGAATTATTCCAGAACAGGCGGATTTATGACTATAATAGGCGGATTTATGTAATTCAAATATTTTCCCATCCAACCCCCTACAAGCCATACACCATTCGATTCGTCTTTGCGAGAGCTTTCGATCTTGGTCGGACACTTGGCACCCAAACGCAATTGTGCACGAGTTAGAAACAATTGAAATGTTTTCACGTCCAACCTCCCCTCACTCCGGGATTTTTTTTGGAAAATTTCTCAAAGCAACCTGCGGATTTTTTTGCACCATTCGATGCAGCACATCCTGGTGCATAGCGCTATAGTTTTTTTTTAAGCGAATGGACCATCCAAAAAAAAGTTATGCTCGCCAGAGTGAAAAATTGCGAAAAATTTTCGAACCCTCCAAGGAAAACTTTTTTTCTAAGCCCCCTCACGAAAAGCCTATAGTTTTTCCGGATGCGCCGTCAAATTTGGTAAGACAAATCCACCATTCCCAGGCGCGTCCCACCATTCCCTGGCGCGAGGGAGTTTTTGGTTTGCGAATCGGCAAATTTTTTAAAGTGCGCGCAGAAAATCTGCCATAACTCGGCACCCGTTAGCGCCAGACCCCAACTCCAATGTACCATTGTGCTCCAAATCGATTGCGCTTTCGAAGCCATCACTCGTGGGTCCACTGTGAATTTTGTATTTTTCAGTTTTTTCGAGAAAATCACCCTAGAAAATTTCCTAGGCCCCCTGCCCGGGGGAGACCTACCCTATCGGATGCGCCATCGAATTTGGTAACACCAATGTGCGCATACCAGGCCTCGCCCGTGCCTGCAGCGCCAGATAGACGAAAAAAATAGCGAAACTCCTTATTATTTTAGGTATATATGAATTTGGCTGAGTTATGGCCCCTTAATAGTTGTGACTTTTGTTGAGTTTGTTAAATTTAAAAAATCAAACTGTATCCAATATAGGGCTGAACAGAATTAGTCAGACAAGCCCTTGCTCCCACATAATTTTTGCTTTTTTCATATTTTAGCTGGTGATTTACCTAGATCATTATTCTCTATCGTCATTTTTGTCAAATTTGATTACCTATACCCACTTACTATATACAGAATTACAGGTTTTGTCTAGTAAAATATGTTCTGCTACATTAATATAACGGCCCCCTAGAGTAAGGTTGAAATATACAACGGTCCCCCTCTAATAGAACGACCCCCTCCAATAGAACGGCCCTCTAGAGGCAGGTTGAAAAATAGAACGGCCGGCCGTTCAACTAGAGGATTTACGGTAACTTAAGTTTAGCCTGGCTTAAGATTAGCCTAGTAGGCTAAGCTTACGTCTAATGATTTGTATATTTGCACTTTTTTTAGAAACGTCCAAGTCCGGATTGTGGCTCGCCTGTGCTCAGCGGAATGCCGAACAACATGCCGATGGCGACCACCAACGGGCTCAGCACCACAACGCCGAAATAGACGAGCGAATTGAACGCTGAACAGACAAAAGTTGTTCTTCGGAAGAGTGTTTACTGCCACCGAGTGAGAGCACCGCCGTGACGGCCAGTTCCGTCCAGGGCACGTATGCCCATTCGACGTGGTCCCAGTCGAGCAGGACCAGCGCCAGTGCGGGCCCAGTGTTCAGGGTGAGGTTCAGGGCGCCAATGCCGGACAGGAACAGCGCCAGCTGGCCGATCGAGGCGTTCGGCGCAAACAGTTTGAACAAAACCTATGAAACAAATGGGCCATTTGGGGGATTTGGGGAGGCTTTCAAATTGTAAAGGGATTATTTGCCTTCAGGAAGGCGGTCGAAACCCCGGTGGTCATGCACAGCCCAATGCCCAGTGGAGTGCCGGCAAATTGGCCGTCCAGCGACACCACAAACACTCCGCAAATGGCCAGCAGCACTGCGAACAGCTGCAAATTTGAAAATTCGGCGGTTCTGAGAAAGATGGAATTTACTGATTAATTGATCAATTTGGCCAATAGACTAAAATGCTTCCCCAAGAATGGGCACCTTTATCGCGGAGAAGGGCTGTCTGAGCAGGAGGCAGCTGAGCAGCCAAGTGCCCGAGGTCTGGGCGCTCATGATGAGCACAATGGAGGCGGTGCTGGAGGTGCGGCCAATGCCCAGGGACTGCGTGGACGGGTAGTAGGCGAGCAGGAACAGAGCCAGGAAGAGTGCCTCTTTCGCCAGAAGATTGCTGGGAATGGACAATGGAGAAATGGTTGTTTGAAAGTTTGAATTGGGATTTTGGAGCAATTTTGAGAAACCAAGACTCAGAAGAGTTAGGGTCTGATCAGCGAATTCGGATCGAAATACGCGGCACAAAACACCAGATCAGACTAGATCAGTCAAGAGTTTTTTTATTGATTTGTTTGATCAAATTATCAGACAGTTCAATCAAAGATTGATTATTTCAGAAATATATAAGATTGGAACCGATCTGATCAACCAAATCAATTAGTAATTAACGATGAGCTGATCTATTAAATCAATTATGAGCTGACAGTGGGATCTGATCTAATTGTGTTCCAAACAAAATTAAGGATAAGTTTTTGCACCACCTCCACGAGAATGTGCCCTGTTTGGCGGTGAACAGATTGAGAGCCTCTCGGTGCTCCTGGCGGACACTTTTGCCCGCACAGAGTGCCCAGAGCAAATAGCCGGGATAGGTGACCGTCATCAGGGAGGCGCAGAACCAAATCCGAAACAAAAAATTACTATATGCAAATTTTCTACGCAAATTACGGAGTAATAGGGCGCGTAAAAGTGTTGCGGATCGGCGCTCATGATGGACTTGCGGAACTGGATGGAGCTCACCCAGCTCAGCGAGAGGCCCCCGATAAGCGCCAGGCATTGCAAGAAGCGCTGCAAATTGAGAACGGGAAAAGGGGATAAATTTGCATTATTGAGTTTAAGAAATATTTAAAAATTTAGAAGCTTTTTCTACCATTTTTGTTAGCGAATTAATTCACTATTAATTGAAAATATCTGTTTAATTGGCATTTGTGGGAAACAAATCAATTTTAAGTGCACTTACTTGAGTCAAATTAGCGCTTGTACTGCCGCTGGCGTGACTCCGCTTCTCCTGCTGTTGCTCTTCGCCCATTTTTCAGTGTCGCAATTAAAAAAGAGCCCACAATGAGAGGCGATGGATTCCATCGCGTTGTATCTAGAAAAAGCGACAAACACCTGATAAGTGATAACACCACTGCACACATTCATTGCTCCCGCTCAATTTGTAGGGGCATAAAATAGTACAAAATTCCAAACCAGCAAATGGAGACCAGGATAGGGTACTACTTTTTCGTTCACATCTCCAACAAAACGGCGATTCCAGCAATTTTTGTCGCCTTCTTGATTGCAATTGCCAGAGCGGAGGATGGAATTTTTGTTTGCCTTTTTATGCGAAAAGCTAACAGATTATGTGTGACTGACAAAAACGGGGAATCGGGGGTCGACTCAAGGCTCAAGGGGTTTTCAGTTTTCGCCATTCAGTGCTCCCGTTTCATTGGCGGCTGAATTCGAATGAATCCGCCGTTTGGTGGTTCTCTCCGCCGTTTGGTCCTCCGCCAAATTGGCGTCCTGCCTCCGCTCTTTGGGCGCCAATTTCTCCCTCCTCTGGTTCATCGGCGCTGCGATCGCGGCCGAACAGCGGGAACTTGCCGTGCTGTGGAGGCGCCGCAAACAGACGCTCGTCCTCCTCCGCACTGGGCGCACGGCCGAACACTCCGAACTTGTGCCCACTGGCGGGGGCAACTGCAAATGAACACAGAAAGTGAAGAATATGGGGTAAATCATGCGCTGTTTGATTTCACCTTTGGCCAGTTCAAAGTCCTCCTCGGGCGCCTCCCCGACGCGGAACACTGGCACTTGGACGGCACGCTCTCCTCCTGGACAAATTTTCCATATTTATTTGATTTGGTTAACTGACTTTGACTGGCTCAGAGATACTAATACTAACTACGTAAAAGAACATTCGATTCAAAATGTAGAATTCCACCTTTTATGGAGCACTTTTACCGAATTTTGCAGTCCATTTTCGGAGTTTACCTGTCTGCTTCACGTACTCCTCTTCGGCCATCCGGTGCCGGTTCAGGGCCTTCTTCTCGTCGGTGTACATTTCCAGCGAGTTCGGTCCCTCGCCCACAGCAGCCTTCTTTGGCGAAGACTCTTTTGCCTTTGGCGACTGATGAGCGGCCTTTTTCGGACTCTTGTTCTCGGTGTCCTTTGGCGCCTCTTTGCCCATCATTTTCATGAAAGAAGAGGACACCGATCTAACCATTTTGGAAAAGGAGCTTTGTCTGAACCGAACAAAAACATCGGCAATTGGCAAAAATTGGATTGGCTGTGTTCACCGCTCGGGAGATTTGGTGCCCCCTTTGCTCCCGCTCTTGGACAGGGCACTGCTCTTGGCCGAACTAAATACGCCATATCAGTTCAATTTAGGATTGAAGCGCTTTAACGATTGTCGACCTGCTGGTTGCGGAATGGGCGCCTCTCGTTGGGGAAGTGTGCCCCCCGATTAGGTGGTATCCGCAATCCACTTGGCAAGCCAACGCCAGGAACACCAATGCGAAAAGTGGCAGCAGCGGGGCGAGAGTCCGATTGGCCATTTGGAAATGTATAAGAATGAATTTGCAAGTGAAGGCCTTGCACAAATGAGCAAGGAAAAATCTCGTCGATTGATCAATCGAGACTCGTGAATGGGCGGAGAAAGAAATGGGAGCGAGATGGTGGGAGTGCCGAATGCAGTGGGATGTGGATTGGGGCCCAACGCAGTGTGGACGGATGGATAACAATAAAATTATTTTGGTGGGCAATCGATGATTGGAAAAAGCCCTATTTTGTAAAATGCAAGCTAATTCAGTGCTTATTTTGTAAAAATTAGCTTTCCAGTCGGATTATGAAACAATAGCTAAAAATGTTAATAGAGTTGATAAAAATGAAATCAACTAGAAATGGAGTCTCTTTCCGTTCGCCTCTAGGGGGCAATGCTGGCTCGAAAGTGCACAACAAAGTGCTGGACCGGAGTCTGAATTTGAGTGTTTCCACTGTCCATTTTGCACAATTTGCGCAGCCAATCCATCGCCAGTTTGCATTTCTTCGCCACGAAGCGTCTGAAGGGGCCCACAAACACCATGACGAGTATGAGGAGCATTGTGATCAGTTGGATTTGCATTCGGTACGTGTGCGCACTCATCAGAGCAGCATTCTGGCGCAAGTAGCGAATTGAGGCGAACGCTGCGAAGAAGCACAACAGTTCGTCGACGAAGAAAAGCAAAGTGGTCAGTCCGTACGTGTACAGAATGTGCACCGAGGCCCAGTCCACGCTCATCACGGGCAAGTGCTGGCCAATTGCCTGCCTGGCCGGAGCCAATTCCATGATGGACACGTAGCTGTACGAGCGGGGGTCCAGTTGCGTCAAGGCGGGCTGAAAGGCCCGCACAGCTCCATCAACAATTGAGTCCGGATTGCAGTTTGCAACTGAGCGATGCATCTCAGCAGTGGCGTTAAAGCCTCTGCTGGGATTGGCCAGAATCAGCTCCAAATTCCAGCAAATTCCTCTTAGCACATTCTGAATGGGGGAATTAGATTCCGAGACACAATTTTCATGAGATGCCTGATTGTCCTCTATTATGCAGAGTGAACATGCGATGGCCATGCACGCCGCCAAAATGACAGAGAACACGAGAATAGAGCCCAACACTTTGCGGTTCTTCATGCGCTGCTCCAGCCGAGGGTGCTCTCGCTCCATCACATTGGAGTAGCGGTACAGCATGGCAAACGACTGCACAATGTACTGTAAGGCGCCCACGAAAACGGCGAGGCCAAACTGCAAAAAAGGGAATGGACATAATGCCAAAATAGGAGTCCCGGCACATACCCAAATGCGCCCAGACTGGTACTTGTCCGGCAACAGGCGCCCAAAGCCCTTCACAGTAGCGGCAACGCCAAAAGGCAGCCACAGTTCCGGATCGATTATGACGCCCAGAATGAGGTTGAACAGTGCATCGGCCAACTGAGAGCCGAATGTGATTCTTATCTAAACCTTTTTTTCTTTACAATTTGTGTGCCGATGAAGTAGCTGTAAGTGCGCATCTCCTTTGTGGATTTGGTGCGGAGCAGCCACAGCACAAATATCTGCAGAAGCGCATTCAGGCAGGTCAGACAGAACAATATGGCGTCGAATGCAGAAAATTGGGCGGAAGCCATTGACCAGATTGAAATGTTCAAAAAATGAAAATGTCGACTGCGAGAGTTGATTGTGGCGCAGGTGGCAACCTAGATGAAGGGGTGGAGGGTGTCTGTCTTTCAGTCTTTTTTCAGCTGTCAATTCCGCAAAAGCCAATAGAGCAAACGACAGATGGTCGTTCCATTCCTTTTTCTATCCAATACCTAATAGCGAATTCAATTGTCAAATGGCCAGATCTTGGCAATTTACGTTGTAAAAGTGTAAAATATCCCCACTTTTAATCCAGAAATCAAGAATACTTTAATGCTTAGTGAAAAGGGCATTTAATCGATTATTTATGTGTGCAAATTGGATCAAGGAGTTGCTTGGTCTGGCCGATTTCTGGTCAATGCAATGTGCACATGGTGGACACTGCTGCGCTGCTGGTTGTTCTGCTGTTCGTTCGGGGGACTTTTGTTGAAGTTGTTGATGCTCAATGGGTGCACTTTGCCCGTCAAAACAGGGACACTTGTGCTAAAATGGGCTGAAATCTAAGCGCTTCGAACACTCGGCACTTACGTGATGCTGGTGGACTTTTTGAACAGGCAGAAGGGGAACACAGACTCCCGAAGCACTCGGGACATGAGCAGCAGCCCGTAGGGGGTCGCCATGGAGTACATGTCGTCGACCACATAGAGCGCCCACTCGAACTGGTGCGCCAGTTGCAGGTTGGATGAGAGGAACAGCCTGTTTGATGGGACGATTGACATTGCTTTATCACTATGCGCCACATTGATAGCTTAGCCCTCCCATTTGGTGTCATTTGGTTAAATGATTATCGAATTTGGCACACATCATTGCTGAGATTAGTGATTACCAACTGATCAATCCCACTTTTTTCACAAATGTCTACCCAAGACTCCGCAGATCACCAATGAAAACAAACTTATTGCTTGTCATCAATCTTCTGATCAGTCCAGATCATCTTTGATCAAAAACCTACTAATCCCGAGTACTGATATTTATTCTCAGTACTGACATTCACTGATCATGTTTGTTATCAATTATCATCATTATCATCTACTGATTAGCCCTGATCAGTGGATATGTTGTGATCAGAACTGATCAATAAATTTTTTGGTGGGATTTGATTGAACAACTTGTGCCAACAGACTGGGCCAAAAATGAAAGCACTGACCAAGTGGTGAAGTAGGCGGCGAAGGGGACATGGAAGAGCAGCATGAAGAGCAGCGCGTAGAACAGTTTGACCTCGATGGCCTGCTGCTTGTCGTTGGTGTTCAGCTGGCGCACTCGGCGGTACATCAGCGGAGTGGAGACCAGTGTGAAGAGCAACTCGGCGCACAGAAACACCACCATGAGGTTGTAGTAGAGGGTCTACAAACAACAAAAGTTGTTGAACTGCTGATCAGTCGAGTCTCACCCAAAATAATATCACCTGTGTGCCGGTGTCCATGAACACGGGGCCGGTCAGCTTCACGATGGTCTGGTTGTTGCCCAGCTCGATTGTGGTGGTGCGGATGCCGATCGGCGCCCAATGGAAGGGCAGCGGCAGCACCAGAGCAATGCCCAGCACGGCCCCGACCAGCCAGCCGGTCAGACGTCGGGTCCAGTGGCGCGTGTAGAACCACGGGAACAGGATGGACACGAAGCGGTTGAAGCTCAGCAGCAGGTTCAGCTGGTCCTGGGCGAAGAAGCCCACGTAGACCCAGTAGAAGTGGAAGTTGGCCGCCCGGTTGGGCTCGTCCAGCGGGTAGAACCAGCCAGGGACCCAGTCCCAGAAGGAGCACTTCTTCAGCGTGTAGTTCACGAACGCACTGAAAGCGGGAGAACAACACAATTATTGATGTGAAATCAACAAAGGGGAAAGCCAATTGGCTCATTCGCCAATTTTGGCGTGCATATTGAGGTATCGCTTTTGGTCCTTCTTAGTTCTTACCAGATGTCGCAGAAGCCGAGAGCGGTGAATAGGAGGAAGAAGGAGGAGTTGTAGGGCTCCTGGCGGCGGTTGCGGACCAAAAAGTGGAGCAGCGACACGTAGATGGGCAGCGAGACGAGGAAGTTGAAGGCGGTGTAGCACTTGGTCAGCACCATGAAGAAGCTCAGGATGGCCGATACCGAAGACATTTTTGCAACAAAAATTCAGAACTCGGTCAATGGATTCAAATGTGTGCTAAAACAATTAATGGTTATTTAATAGTATTTACGTATTATATGATTTTAAACACACAGAATATTTGTCTCAAGTCTATTAGTTTTTATGACGCCGCAATTTTAGCAATGAGCAATGCCAAATAATAACAATATACTCCGTTCAAAAATTTGTAAAAAAATTGAATTCTGCCCAATTTTATCCAAAAATTTAAAAAAGAGACCCGTCAAGTGGCGTGATGGACGTTTTCTGCTTTGATAATCCAATCACTCCGGACGTGGTCTCGAAGTGGAGACGCTTTCCCTTCATTTATATAGTGAGGGAAATTCCGTCCTAGGGAAAGTGTCGCTGTGCATTTGGAGGGGGAGAAGAAGAGAAAAGGGGACTCCAACCGGCACTCTCTGGGGCAGCATACTATCTCTGTCACTACTCTCTGTTCCCTCGTTGTGTCTGTTTTACTCCACAACATGATCAATTGTTGTGCTGGTCAGCAGAAGACAAATGGTCTGTGGATAGAGAGAGAGAGAGGATAAGAGCACGCTTTGGGAGCTTTCCGTCCTCATTCGAAATGAGGACACCTGACTCCGCTTTTGCTGACGCAATGCGTACTGCGCAAATAGGCAAATACGTTTATCTTACTCACAAACTCACAATCGAATTAGTCCCAAATTGGGTGAGCAATCTCGTATAGATCCATGCCAAAGGCACTCCCCAGCACCCACCATTATGTCCGAAAATGAAATCAATCCAACGGCAGAATGGCCTTTGGGAAATGGGGTTGCTCTTGTTGAGCTCCAGAATTGGTAAAATAAAAATGGGGGATAAAGTGGGCAGATAGAGAGAGCCCCAAGAAGTGAATGGGCCCATCGGAAGAGGGAAGGGCCAATGCGATTCCCAGTCAGGAAAGGAGAGTGAAAAATCGTCCAGATTGGTGGCTTTTGAGGAAGAAAAGCCAAGGAGATGTGACAAGGAAATAGAGCGTGAATCGCCTCAGCTGGTTCGGCTCAACGGTTTAAGTGCCAACTTTGGGCCAATGGGCCCGCCCAAGCCAAAAGCAGGTTCCATTTTCCTCCAACCAATGGTTTTTTTCGAATCTCCTTTTTACCGAAGAAGTGATAAGAATCTTGGCTGGCTATTTTAAAGATGGCAGAGAGTGGAGTGGATGCTTTGCGAGGGTCACAAACAAATTCTCTCGCCAGCCAGCCAACCGGCGATTTGAGGCCAATTGCCTAGTTGACTCCTCTCTAAATCATGTGAATGGGACAGAATTGGTCTCACAATTAACGACCACTTTCAAATATTGAACCAATTGGGGGCCTCAAATGGGTACAATTACAATATACAATTGGTTCTCGCCTGGCACTTCATTGCTCTGTTCGTTCTAAGAACAGAGAGTGCAACCACAAATGCCGGGACAGCGGTGATTTGAGGCGCCAATTAGTTGGCTCTAAATCGGGGGCACTGTCTCAATGTAAAGGTTGTCCTCTAAATCTGCAACTAAAATAAATATTCACTTCAATCGCCTTCTGTGCGCATTGAATCGAACAAAAATGATGCCAATTTGTGTGGTAGTTGGAAGTAAAATGTTCCATATTTAAATGTAAAAGAGAAATGGAGAACCAAATATAGGTAAGTGGGTGGAATCGTGCGTGGTTTGTGCGTGTCCCGATGCACGATTCTTTGCTGCCTCACACTTTTTGTATTCCGCTCCTTTCAGAAGCGACTTCTTTCGGAGTTGCGCTACAATTGACACGACAACTGTTGCCAAATGAATGAATGAGCCTTCAGTTTGCACTTTTCAGTTTTCATTTTCACACGCTCATCTGGTGCTCCAGGAGAGTAGTCTTTACATATAAAACAATGATGCATTTGTAGAGTAAGGGAAAATCTCTTTCAAAGAAACAAATTGGAAATTCTTGATTAGAACATTAGAAATGTTCGTTTCGTCACATCCGTTCATTTTCTCAAATCAGCTGCATGCTGTAACTTCCTCAGAACATAAATTGAAAGTTGCAGCTGTAGTTGGCGGGCGGATAGAAGTTGCCTTTTGGCGGCACAGTGTTCAGCGTTGGGTCGGGAGCAGCACTATTATTCGTCTGTTGGCAATTCGGCACCTGGGTGTTGAACGGCGGCTGCGTATTGAAGTTGGAGCAGCCGCTGAAATTGCCCACTGTGCCAGTTTGGTAGACCAGGTTTTCATCCACACCACTCAACTGCCCGTTCCAGGTGTAATCCGACCACAGCCAGGTGTCTAACTGGAAGACAATTTGATTGCGCAATTTGTTTGAAAATGCCCATAAATGGAATTGATTCAAACTTAGTCACTTCCCCCCGATTATTGGCTGACATGGATGTTGAAGAGTGCGTCGCGAAGTTGCTGGTTGTTGGAGTAGTAGCCGCCAAAGATGCGCACCAAATTGTCCACTTTGGAGCCGGGATCTGCGTAGGCGCTGCCCCAAATGGTTTGTTCGATCGCCTGCCAGTACGAGTTGAATTGCAGTCTCTGCGACGGCGACCAAGTGCTCCCTGGGCCGTAGATCTCGCGCTGCAGCACATTGGTCAACAAAGTCTGATTGTTGTTCGGGTCCACGGCGATCAGACAAGCGCGGTATGAACAGTTCCAACTGCCTAAAAGAGTGGTGGTGGAGCGGAGGATATTCCCTTGAGACGTCCCGAGATCGCAATTTCGATCGAAATCGAGATCGAGATCGAGATTCGATATAAAAACTCGAGAGCTCGTTCGAGAATATTAGATATTGCCGATCCCGAAGTCGAGATCAAGATTCAATATAAAAAAATCCGGGATTTCGACATTTTGAGATCGATATTTTCGGCATATGTTCGATCCCGGTCGAAATCAAAATTGGATATAAAAAACCCAAATCGGCATTTCGAGATCGAGACCTCGGCACGTCTCTGATAATTTACGGAACACAATTTCAAAGAACTCACGCACTCGGCTTGCAGCCCTGCGGACAGCTCAAGTTCGAGTAATAGTAGCAGCGGCAGTGGAACACCAACTCGCATTGGCCCAACACATTGCATTCCTCAAACCAACAGCCGATTTGCCAGCTCAGCTGCGGAAATTCGGTTGCAAACAGGAACAGCAAGAAAAGGAGCCGAAGCATAATAAATATTTAGTTTAACTCTTTGAAAAATAATGGGGAATAAATCTGATTTCTGATGGGCTGATTGGGAAATGGAAAGTAAGAAAATTGTGTTAGAACTTTATGCAAAATGCTGAGTTATATTTGCGCTAAAATCCTCGTCATAAACATAAACATTAAACACGCCTGAGCCCAACAAGTGAACTTGGATGCACAATGCAATTGGAAAAAATGCGAATACATTAAAATTCACTACAAAGAATGGAACAAAGGGCCAACAAATATATCAAAGTTCAAAGCTTATCGTTCCTGTACGAAGTTATGGGTTTTGGCGAAGATATTTGGTATACCTTTTTACTCCAATTTTTGGTAGGGAATTGAACTTATCCGTTGGAAAAATGTGAACATTATGTAAATTGGTGAATGTGGGCAATTCACGCCAGTCACAACAGTGGCTCGCTAATCCTCTTCGTAAACAGGGGAGTGAACTTGGGTGCACCACCAACACATTGGGACACCATGCATTATTGCCTTGGATAAAATTGTTTATCAGCTGAACAAACGGGAAACGGAAATGGAAGTAGAAATAACGGAAGCAAAATTAGAAATTACAATAGACACCAGATAGAGTTGAACAGCGAATGAGATATTTCTGTATTCAGCGTTTTGAAGAAAATTGAATAGCAATTAATTTAATATCCAACGGATTGTGATGACTCTTCAGCTAACTCTTCAGTGCCATTCTTGGAGAACAGAAATGCAGTTTGTTTCTGTTTTAGAAAAATCGAATCATTTTGTTACCCAAATTTCCATCAATAGTGTTGTCATGTTCATGTGCCATCGGGCATCAAGGCAATCAATTCACCGCAGCCATTCCGCCGCCCGATTTGGCGCTGTTGTTGTTCCCCAATCGACGAGTCTCATTGGGGGCAAATGCAAATGAGTCGGATGGACTGTTGCCTGGGCGCCCCCCGCGTGCACCGTCCTGCTGTTGGGCAGGGCCTGGATCTGTGCCACGACCACTGCCGAGGAATTGGTGGCGCCACCTCCACCGATTTTGCTGCGCAGCGCAGCCAATTCAGCGCGAAACGCCTTTTGGTACTCGCCGCTGAAAAAGCAAGAAGTTGGGAGGTGAATCGATAACGCGTAGAGAATTGTTTTCAAAACCAAATATGATATTTAGGTTTATAAAAGGAATTGTTCAATTTATAGTATCCGGATTTATTAATATTGGCGCATTTGTTTCAATGTTTCAAACATCGAATCCAGACGGCTGACTCTCTTTTGCCACTTTGCATTCATTTTGGCGAGAGATGCCAGAGAAAAAGAGTGAGAGATGCTGACTTCGCGATTCAGTGGAAGCGGACAATGCCCGATTGGGGTCTGGGCGGCGTCGAACGTTCGATGTTTGAGTTCGAATTTTTTTCTTCGACCTCGATGCTCGAATTTTTGCAATGTTCGGCGGGTTACAAAGCCTTGTCCAACCCACTGCTGGACTTGCCAGGGGTACTACTGATCGCTGGGACGGCCTAATTATAGATATCAGATGGGACGGCCAAACTGCAATTGATTGAGCCCTAGAGTCTCTTCTGAACTTTAAACCATTTCATCGCTTTTTCTTGCCCACTACTCTCTGCGCACCTGGTCCAGTAGAGGATGGGCGCGTTGGAAGCGGAGCTGGCGTTGGCGAGCCATCCAAATGCCTGGAACGCGAACCAGAAGGCCACTGGCGACCGGATGTGCGGGGCCAGCGTGTAGAGGAATGCGGCGGTGGCCAGGTAGCCGCCCACGTTGAACGTCAGGATCAGGGCCAGAGAGCGGAACAGACGGCGCTGCACATGCCCACTGGCGGCGTTGGCTGAGTGGGTGGGGGCGGAGCGGCACTTGTACAGCACGCCCACAACCACGTAGAGCAGCGAGGTGAGTGTGTAGAAGGCCGAAACCATTGAGTTGAACACCAGCGTCACTCGGCCCTTTCAAAGTGTGTGTGTATTTTCAGGAACAGTTTAACATTTTTATTTTATTTTTAAGCTATGAATTATAATAAGATTTGATCTTAAATTTATTTTATTTCTGTAAATTATGTATTTCGAGTTCCTCAAATGTTTGCACAAACGCAAAAAATGAGTCCAAAAATAAGTAGCTTTTTTGCTTTTCCGGTGCAATTTTGTGCTAATTAAGTAAATATTTAATTGCCCTATTAGCTGGCAACTAAAGATGGATATGCGCTCATTAAAATAAAAGGAATGGGACGCGCTGCCAATTAATTTTTGTGTCTGACCGAAGCCACAAAGTGACGACTGCTGACGTACCGTCGATGTTTCGCACAAATTTGGAAACAGTGAAAATATCAAAAAATGTTTTTTTTTATTAAATTGTTATACAATTTGTGTCGGGAATATGTTTTTATCGGGATTCATCCAAGGCTTTTCCGTATTCGTTTTGATCCATTCACGCAGATGGGGATTTAAATTTTGAAATTCTAATTTTGGCACCTTTTCACAAATTCCAATTCCAATACCTGGAAGAGGTCGCCAACCACGCCAGTCGTCATCAGTCCCGGCATTTCAGCGATGCTCTCGTAGGAGGTGCGCACCAAATAGGCCGCATTCGCCACACAGAGGAGGGCCACAAGCGCCAGATAGGGCACCTATAAATGGTAAATGGAGGGGAACGACTCAGAATCGGAATAGTATAAGACCAAAATCTTCACAAATTGAATTTTTTCACTGAAGGCCAACTCGAAAATGATTCTACGATGTTGCCCAACTCTGACAACTATTTTTTAATCAGAATAATTTTTTGAAGAGCGATAATATATAAATTCTGATCACCCTTCTGATCAGTGATCAGTCTAAATCACCAATTGATCAGGACTGATCTGTGACGGACATTGTGGTCAAGTTGTCCGATCATAAATTTTTGAAGGTGATCAAATGTAAATTTTAATAATCACCCTTCTGATCAGTGATCAATCAGATCACCAATTGATCAGGACTGATCTATGACGTACACATTGTGGCAAATTAATTGTCCGATCAGTCTGTTTGTGGAGACTTTCTGGGGGAGACTCTCACCTGTCTGCGCCGGATCCACTGCGTCCAGTGGATGGGCGACGCCACCGACAGCAGGCGGTCCAGCCCGGTGGCGGCCATCGCCACCGGCACTGCGCCCAAACCGAACAGCGATGGGGTGCACAAATGGACTGCCAGCGAGTACGGGATGAAGTTGGCGCCGCTCGCGGAGGTGTACAGGAAAAGCAGGTAGCCCGGCTGGTGGAGGCACTCGAACAGCGAGCACAGCGCCAACAGGTGGTTGGCGGTGCCGTTCAGGGAACTGGAAGGGAGGCAAAACTTGTCTCATGGGGAGGTATGAATTCGGAGTATTTATCTGTGTTTTCCATGCTTAAGCCAAAAGTTTAAACCAAAATTTCACTTAAATTAGAATGTA
>VAHH01000417.1:0-31556 GCA_013357305.1 Radopholus similis | reverse complement strand
GATTTGTAACATTTTGCCAGAAAAATGATTTTTTGAAATTGTAAAATTCAATAGGGCTCAGAACTTTTGTTACACCCTAAGTAAAAAAGACGATTTTGAATTCAATAATAAAATATTTAATTTTTAGGAATAATACTTATGATTTAAATTTAAAGACTGATTTTGGTTGGAAAAATAGCCTTTAAATTCATTCTACGCGTATGTACATTAAATACTTGTGCGCAGCCATGAGCCAAGGCTATTCACTTTTCTCAACCGCACTGCCACCTATTTATTGATTGGCGTACGAAAAGCGAAAACAAAAATTTGCTTTGGCATGAAGGCATAGGAATAGTGGGGGAGAAAGCGTTGCGAAAATTGAGCAGAGTCGAAAGTGTAAAAATCAAAAATTACGTTTCTGACGAATTTGGCAGAGAATTATTTATGCAACTATTTTTGAAGAGAATTGACCAAATGAATTTTTGCTCTCTGTGGGCTGGCCAACTGAATTCTCAGTACAAATTTTTGTGTGAGCAGAGAGAGGAGGTGTACATTTATTAGAGATTTTAGATAATGAGCGCGGGCAGCATAACAGCCCAGCACAGATTGGATCTATTGATTGCATTCGTGCACTGCCCAATGGGAAACGGAAAATTGGGCCGAACAAAATGGTAATACATACATAGGTATTAGTACTTAGTAGTATTAGGAGCTCAAGCAAAAAATGCAAAAATGGGGTATGCTGTGTGCGAATGGAAGCGACAAAAGGCTTCACAACGTCTTTTAAAAATGGCCAGCGAATACAAGAGTAGAGGTGACGGCAGGCACTGTCTTTAATTGTAATTGGGCCAACCCTCATTTCACAAAACACTTCACAAGCCTAGCAAAAGGCTTTTTATGACTAAAGATAATGAACATTATTCACAACCCGAATTGGTGGGACCAATTGGCGTGCAAACAGTTCACCACAAATGGCGTAAGATCATCAAAGTTGGTTGAGACCTGGAGACCTGAACTCCAATTGACTCAGGAAAAGCTGAAAGAAGAAGAGCCTGTGAGAGGTCTACCGAATGTCTGGCCATGTGAAAGAACGAAAGTATGTGGTGGCCGATGTCCGCCCAATTTGAGCACAACACTCATTTGGGCAAAAGATTGCACAAAAAAATGGATGAAGGCACCACATTTGGTTGAGAGCTGAAGGGCTAGAGCCCGCACTAAAATCCAAATATCCAAAATGTGAATGAAAGGAACTGCATAGATCGAAGCAAACGGCCGTCTCATAGCGGGCGGGCGGACACGACACACTTTTGGCAGAGTACGGCCAGATCTTTGGCGTTTGAGTTCGCGCATTGGACCACAGAGGTGCAATTTTCTGGTTTTTCCTATTACTGAATTGTTTGGTTTTGCAATTATTATTAATTACTATAATTTTAAATGAAAATTTGTCCGAAATATTTTTCATACATTCAAATTCAAATGCATATTCCGGAATTGCGAATTGCGACCCAATTGCAATTTTACAATAGTATGACGAACATTCACATCTTATAGATGATTGATTCAATGGTCACTGGTCATTTCTTCAAAAATAAATAATTCACATCTCCTGTACCTTGGGACGCGTTCATCTCATTGATGGTTATTCGGGCGGGCCCAGAATCATGGGCACCAGTGCCCGGGGCATTGAGGCGTGGAAGCGGCCTTGGTCGGTGACCATGGCCAAATAGGTGAAGAACTCGCGGTGCTTCTCGCCCAGCCGGAACACGCTCTCAGCCAACGAGAGAATGTCCGCGTAACGCTTCGCCCCGTGAAAATGGCCGTAATGCGCCTGTGGAAAGATGCGACATATATTTTAGGGTGGGACAAAAGTTCTGAGCCCATTGAATTTCTCAATTTCAAAAATTCATATTTTGCCAAAAATGTTACCAATCCACTTTATCCTTTTTATATTTACTAGTAGAGTAAAATGTCCTCTTTATATTTTTGGTCTATTTTTATTTTCACCTGCAGAAAGTGCATCAGAATGCCGGCGTAGCGCTCCGCCTCCGCTTGGAGCAGTGTCTGGGCGTGCCTTGACAGGCCGGTGGCGGCAGAGTGCGCCAGCATCACGGCCCGGACCAGCCAGAACTCCTCGCGGCTCAATTTTAGTTGGTTGAACTGCACCATCGACTTGCGGTAGATGTGCTCGGCCAGCGTCTGGACACTGCAAAGGTGCAAAGTAATACAATCAATTCCACTTCTTCATCTCCTCCAACGCAAATCCGAACATTCCATCCATCCCATTCATGTGCTTCATATATGTCTTTCCATTCTCCATCTCTTCTTACACAATCTATTCTAAATTATAAATGGCTTCTTCCTCTTCCAATTTTCTCCTTTCATCCGCCCATCCAATTCTTCCTCTTCATCTTTTCACTGGTCTCCTGCATCGCATTACCTCCCTTTGTTTCCCCCTCTTCCACTCTTCCTCACCATATGTAATATTTAATTTTCGAATTCACCCCATCTTTTGGAGCTGTCGCTTCTCATGACAAGAGTAAACGATGGGTGGGAAAGGGGAAGAGTTACATAAGCAGAGAGCAGAGGAATGAATTGAACAAACAGAAAATAATTGGAAATGAAGAAGATGAAGAATATGAAGGGAATAGAGATGATCAAGGGGAAGAGCAAAATAGGCGGAAGAGATAAAGATGAGATTTGATTCTACTCGCCTTTGAATTTTTTATTGGTCAATTTACAACGTGGCCCCTTTTGGGGCATTCGGCTTACGCTGTGTCGTTGCTGTAGAACTTGTTGTTGCAGTAGAGGAAGTAGGGCGTGAAACCGGACGCGGAGCTGATCACCAGCTCGGAATGGATGCACGCAGAGTTGTAGCGCGCGTTCAGCTCCACCAGCGGCAGCCCAGTGTAGCTCAGCAGAAGCGCCTGAACAAAAATGAAAATGGTCCTAAAATTCAATTTTATTTCTTTAATAAATAAATGAAATTATTTTTTTATTGAAAATTCATTTCCCTCGATTTGAACTTGCCCGATCTTTTGGGTCCAGACGCGAAAAGAAGGGCATTGAGCGGAACAGGTCCACCACCGAGATGCACTCCATGATCAGAGGGCACGGCTTTTTGGAGAAATTGCCGTTCTCCTCCACAAATTTGTAGCATTCTGGTAGCGGTACTGGCTGATGCGGGGTCTAAAACGGACATCTTGCTGATTGAATGAGACAACAGAAAAGGATTGTTTCTGGTCAATTGGTTTGAGTTCGACCGATCTGATCGCCAGTCACCACTTATCTTCCAGATCTGGTCATCTTTTGATGCCCCGTTCGCAACCAATTTGACCTGATCAGATGATCCTATCTCATCAGTTTAACTGATCTGACTTAATCTGATCAGAATGCCATATAAAAACTACTCCACTTTAATCAATGGATCAGTTTGGTACGAGTCTAAAAGTTGATCGAATTTGTCTGACCAGGATATTCTTATGACAGGGCCCTTTTTATCCAATTCCGTCCAATCCCGTACCGTGAACGCATCGAAGTTGGTGACCATGCAGGGCTGGGCATCCTGGAGCAGTACGTCCAGCGACTGGAATTGCTCCAGCAGCCCATCGTTGAAAACCCTTTCGCGCGTGTTGAAGCGCACCAGTGCAGCATCGAATGCAGCCATTCCGTGCAGCGTGTGACTGATCATTAGCGACTTCTCGTCCAAAAGGGGCGCCATTGTGGCAGAGCTGCTGTTGTTGGAAAAGGTGCCACCGCTCAACTGTGATGTGGCGTCAAATTGGAAGACTGTGGGAAAATAATTCCAACATTTGGAACAAAATTTTAAGGTATAGTACCATTATTTGAGCTGTTCGCCAGTGAATGACAGATCCGCGATGCTTCTTGCCCCATTAGTTGGTCGGGATGGCAATTGTCAGCATTATCGACGTCCTCCTCCTCTTCACCACTAGAACTTTGGTCGTGGACCTGTAATTTAAATCTGAAACCGGTTAAGCCACGGAAACATCAATCAAAACCAAACCTAAACCAAATTGGTTTAGTTCATGAAAACATCAATCAAAAACCAAACCGGTTTAGTTCACGGAAATAGCAACTAAATCAAACCGGTTTAATTTAGTTCACGGAAACAAAACTAAATCAATTTGGTTCATGCTTCTCGATCAATAATGATTTAGCTAATCCGAACAACCACTGATCAGATCAGTGGATCAGTCAGTCCTTAAAAATTGTGATTTTATCGTTAACCTCTTCTCGCTTAAAGTCGCTACTCTGCTGCTCCATTGAAGTCTTCGGCTCACTTTGGCGCATCTGGACGGCCTGGCGGCGCCGGTTGAGGACTTCGAAGAAGGCGAGTGTGGACGGCGACTTCTCCACCACCACCATGGCGTAGTCCATGCCCTCGAACAGGCACCAGTCCAGGCGACAGCTGCGGCACTTAGTATCTGCACAAAAATTTGAAACTTGAAAAAATATTTTTCTAATTAAAATAATTTAATGAATGAAAATTTATTTTAGCTCTGAATCTGTTAATCAATTTGGTGCAATTAAAGAAAATTCATTTTTCAATTTTCAGGAAACCTTTCAAGTCGCATTTGCCACCCCTGCGGCAATAGTAGAGCTTGTGGCCGACCACGGCACGGCGGAAAAATTGCTTGCAACCTGAAAAATAATAGTTTAAATATTTTTAAATGTTGCAATCAAATATCACCGTCACAGCTCTGCACATTGTAGTACTTGAAGAGGGATTTTGCGCCGCAAACAGCGCAAGTCTGGGGGATTTTGGGCGTCTTCTTGTACTTTTTGCGCACAACTGGCGCTGCCTCTGGGGCCGAGGTGGACATTGCGGGGGGAATTATTTAAAAATGCGCAAAATACCTATAATTATTATTTGTAAAATAAAATAATTTTCGAAATTAAATGTTGGTGCTTCGATTTTATGCGAATTGTACTGCGGGTTCTCAATCCGTTTCCGTACACAATGGGACGTGAAGGCAGAGCATAGCCATGACAACCAATTAATTTGGAGCGCCGCCACTCAGACGAATGGAGTGGAACTTTTGACACGGGGAATAGAGAGCAAATGAAGATTTGAATTTAAATTTTCCAAATGCCGTAGCGTTTAATACGTTTAATCGAAATTGATCAATTTTTTCAAATTTAAGACATTAAGACATTATATAAGCAATAAAATGCAATTGGAATTTGAATGAGGCAAGAACGCAACAACACTTTCGCGTTTTTGTCCATTCTCCCGCTCTCGACAATCGATTTTGGCGCAGAGGCTTTGTGATGACACGCAGAGCAGGTGAGCAAGCGGGCGCAGTCGAGAGTCTCGAAGAGAGCAGGCGGTGGCGGTGGGGGAGAGAGGCAAATGAATGAATGGAATTGAGCGATGGTGGGTGAGGAAAGAACCAAAAGACAAAATGAAGATGGTGCAGACCTGTAGATGTGGAGACGCAAATTTATTGCGAGGAGTGGATCCATTCGCAAGTGGTGTTAAATCAAACAGGTATTTGGTCGATCTGACCATTCTGAACAAAGTTGTGACAGTCAAATGTTGATGCAAATACATAATTGTAGCCTTCACTTTTGGCAGCGAATCAATCTAATCCAAATTTAATTGCTATATCTGCTTGATCTCGACTTTGACGGACGACGAGAGCAGCATTGTTTCTTCACAGCTAAGTGCAGACTAAAGGCAATCTTGCAGGTCTAAAATTCTAAGCTTGTGAGCGTTGATGAATAAATATTTATCTTCTCCCTGGCGACCCAGGTTCCAAATAAATCGAGCGGCAAAACCTCAATAATCAATAGATGATCGAATTTTTTTCTCAAATTCATTCCGGTCTGGAGCAGTCGAGATGAAGAAGACTGGGGGCCAAGCTTTAAAAATTGTGATCAAATTGAATTCATTTTCGGAGTGGTTTTTGAATACACAGAATGCCTACAGCATTTGAGAAGTTGGCCCAATTCATTTGTATTGGCTGTTGAGGCCGCATCTGGCGTTCTGTTGGAGTATCTGGCGGCGCCCCTCCAGCCGGGCCACGAACGCCTCCCACTGCTCCCCGGGGCAGGCACATCCCCCGTTCACCAGAGTCAAGTCCATGCCGGCAACCAGACACGCGTCCAGGCGACACCCGCGACACTTTGCCCCTTGGGAAAAATTTTGCGTAGAATTTGAAAGACGTTAGTGCCCAAAATTTCCCTTTTGATCCATAAAATTCCATTTTGAATTCTAAACGCTTTGCGCTCGAAATTAAGATTATTTTTTATTTACCGCTTTCCAAGTCGCACTTTTCGATTTTCCAGCAATGGAACTCCTTCTGTTTGGTGACCACCCGGCGGAAGAACTGCTTGCAGCCTGCGACCAATCCGAAGTTAAAATTTAAAAATTTTCCAAAATCAAGATTAGAAAGTCGAGAATAGATGGACGAGGTAGATGCGAGCATAATGAGAAGGAAGAGGGGAATGGGGGAAGAAGAAGAAGATTAAGAAGAAGAGAAGAGATGGGAAGATGGGGGACCGATTACACAGGATATAGGAGGAGATGCCCCCCCCCCCCACCTTCGCAGCTCTGTACACCGTAGTAGCGGAACATGCTGTCCGCACCACAGATGGCGCACTTGCGTGGGCCTAGGCGCCTCTTCAGCGCCCTCCCGTCCCGCTTCACTTCTGCTGGCGGCTCTGTCTCGTCAATTTCGCTGTTGCCATGACTGCCCCCAGTGTACGGTGCAATCGCAGGGAACCGGAGTGGGGGAAGGCTCTCCGCTGGGAAAGAGGAGGACATTTTGAACGGGCGGAATTTGACAATTTGATTCTGAAAATTGACGCCTAAAGGCCCTTATTTGGCCCTTGAGTGTCAAAAGACACTAAAAGCTCAAAGCAAACAAACAAAAAGTCCCAAAAGCACAAAATAAAGAAAGGAATGTTTTTTGATTTTGGTGGAAAGCCCATCGACGCACATCGAATGAACGAAACACAATTTGTCGATTTCTATGCAAAAATTTGGACGTGTTTAGTGCCCCATTAGGTGGTGCGACATTTGCGCACATTTTAAGCTCAGGCGTACGCTAATCTAGGCTGCTAAGTTGGCTTTAGCCAAAGCTTATTACTTATTACTAATTTGCTCAATAAACTCAACTACCTAAAACCTAAAACTAAACGAAAACATTTTTCCAATTGTGCGACCGAGTGAATTTTGACTTTCTGGCCCAAATGGCAAAATGCAAGCGTAAAAGGGGCACTTTAAGTGTGGCATTGCGCCACAATGAGAGGGGAGGGGCACCGCTCAAAAGTCCACAAACACATTGGGAATTGGCAGAGCCCCACAGCTGACAGCGAATGGAGCCGTGGCTGTTCAAACAGCGCACAGAGGCAGACACACAAGACACACTCTCCATTCCCTATTTGCCATTTCCACACACTGCCGCATTTGTTATGCCATTTGGCCTTCTATAGTACTGAAATGGATTGCAACGGCCCGAAGTGGACGGGAGTGAACTGCGCGAGCACAGTTCCCGTGCGCTAGATAGAAAATGCGGAAATGCAAAATTAGGCAATTATTCTACACACGAGGCACATTTTGAAACATAACTCTGAAAGGAGTTGAGTTTGTACATTTATTTCCATATACCTATATCCTATATGCCTTAGAAGCCTGAAATGTTCCCATCTATTGGGATTTTCAGTTTTTGAAAAGCTCAAATATGTTATGGCCTTATGGCCAATAGTCAAAAAATCGTGAACAGGTTTAGTTCACGGAAAGGGAAAATATACTCCACGGACAAGAACCAAAACCAAAACAAATCGGGTTACTTCACAGAAACAACAACCAAAACCAAATTTAGTTTAAAGAAAAAACAAACCAAAAACCGGAAACTTAAACCCAAACCGGTTTACTTCAAGGAAACAACTAACAAACCCTAACCGGTTTACTAGTTCATGGAAATAAAACAATTAAAACCAAAACCTAATCGGTTAGTTTCAGAGAAATAACAAACCAACCCAAACAGGTTTACTTCACGAAAATAAAAAACAAACCCAAACCGGTTTAGTACAACAATCAAAAACCAAACCAAACATTCACGGAAAAACAAACCAATCCAAACCGGTTTACTTCACGGAAACAACAAACAAACCCAAACCAGTTTAGTTCACGGTAACCCCCCTCCTCCCCAACTGCTCAGCCACGTTTTCGCGCCGAATGCCGTCCCGATTCGAACAGTAACCAAAACTAAACCAAACTTTGACGCCTTTTTTCAGACTTTTGGCCATAACTTGGCAAAAATTGAGCTGGTCAAAAATTGAATAAAATTGAATATAATACCAAGAGAACATTTCGGCAACAGGCGCACCGGTCAGTGAGCAGGGAGCGTTTTCTGCAATTTTTCCATTCTTCGTTCATTCATTTATTTGTGCATTTATGGAATGTGCGGATGGGGGCAATTGAGAGACACACAAAATGCGGTGAAAATGGATGAAATCAATGCTGGACTCCTCTGTCCCCTTTGCGTGCACCCAGCAGCAGCCCCTGTTCAGTGAGCGCACCCAGGTGTGCGAAGAACTCGCGGTGCTTCTCTCCCATCCGGAACACGCTCTCCGCCAGCGAGAGCAGCTCCGCGTAGCGCTTCGCGCCCGCAAAGTGGTCGAGGCGTGTCTGTAAGTAATCTCTGGGGTTAGGTATGTGCTTTTAAATTTGGAAAGAAGTGAATTTGTTTTTTCAATTTAATGTCTTAATCGGAAATTTTCGATTTTAAATTTTTATTGAATTTTTAACAATCGATTTTATTTTTTTAATTCTCCTAAAATTTGAATGCGACTTTTGGCTCCAATTTACACCTGCAGATATTGGAGGAGGGTGCGCGCGTAGCGTTCCGCCTCCTGCTGGAGCAGGGTCTGGGCCGCCCTGGACAGGCCTCCGGTGGCCGGATGGCACAGCATCAGCGCCCGCAGCAGCAGGAACTCCTCCATCTGCAGCTGCACTTGGTTGAACTTGCGCATCGCCTTGCACTGCAGCCGCTCCATCACCGACTGGAAGCTGTGGGCGGAAAGCGAAATTTTATCATTTTTTCCAAACAGTGATTGGGCTTCGATTTGTGGGATTAAACAACGCATTATTTTGATTGGTCTCAAATCATCATTGATCAGAGATTGATTTATTAATTTTAATAGCCATTCTATAAATAACTAATAATTGAATTTTGAACATTTGAAGACTTAATATTGTATGTGTAAAAACTGCTGCCTACCCGTTCAGGGGTCCAAAGTGATCGGCGCAGCAGTAGAGGAACAGCGGATTGAGGGCTCCTGCTGGTGCGGCGTTCATCTGGGAGGAGTAGTAGCGAGCGTTCAGCTCCACCAGCGGCAGCCCAGTGTAGTTGAGCAGAGTGGTCTGCACACACAAATTGATATACATAAATGTGTTTAATTTATATATAATTAAATTTTAAACCAGATTTGGATAAAAATTAAATTTTGAAAAATCATCAAAATTAAAATTAAAAAAAAAACAATAAAATTCGATTCAATCAGTGACCGGTTTCAAAATTTTGCCCATCAACCCTTAATCGGTGTCACCTGGTCCTCTGCGGGCAGTCGGCCGAAGAAGGGCATCGACCGGAACAGGTCCACCACCGAGAGGCACTCCACGATCAGTGGGTACGAGCAGGCCTTTCCGCCGCCGGCCGCCCCAACAAAAGCGTCCGTGTCCGCCACAGAGACGCGTCGCAGAACCGACTGTGGAGGCAACAAAAACAGTAAAAATCAACAACAACTGCCAAAATTACATATTGTTTTTAGACAACAAGGCAAAATAATAATTTAAAACTTAAGTTTAGCCTACGCCTACTACTAACGTCTGGCCAAGTGGGTTTTTTACTTTTATAGCCTAAAAGCTTAGCTTGGCCTAAGCCTACTTCTAAGTCCAACGCGTGACTAAAATGGGTTATTTTTAAGCCTACTATGTGTGTGTTGTGTTATATTTTGTGTTTTTGTCCAAATAATAGAATTTGTTATTGTCTAAAAAGTGTATATTTCGTTGTCAAAAAACATTTCCCCTTTTGGAAGTTTGGTTCCTTCTCAGTTCTCAACGAGAAGAAAACGTCTATCATCAGTGGTTGATTTCTCGTTAAATATTCATTCGGTCAAATTCAAATGTGATTTTGTACCGCGACTGCCGTGTGTTTGGCGGCGCCCTGGGGACTGGCGGCGAGCAGGCCGGCCAGCTGGTGGAGGCGCTCCAACAGGCCCTCGCGGAAGGCGCGCTCCTGGGCGTTCTGGAGGCGCAACTGCATCTCTGTGGTGGCCAGCGCGCACACGGTCTGGCTGCACTCGATCGCCTTGTCCAGGGAGCACAGCGCCCCAGTGGCCGACGCCGGAGGACTCCCTCAAAAGAGGACATTACGCCAAAATAAAATGAAATTTGAATAAGTTGAATTTAACACAATGCCAAAAAATATATCTAACTACCTATGCCTTATCTGAATTTTTTAAAATTAAACAATAAAATAAAAATTAATTAAAAAATTCCAAAAATTCACTAAAATGTGTCATGAAGAGCGCCAAAAATATTTTTCAAAATCATTGTGCTTTATTGTTTAATAAATAAAATTTTAATTCAATTAAAAATTCGATTTTTTAAAACCTCCTCGGAGCACAGGAGTAGCATTTCCCGCACTTGAGAAACTGGCGCTCGCCGTGCCAACCATTCGAATGGGGAGCCCACGCTCAAATCTGACGGTGGAGCTGCTCTGGCGTCCCTCGTCCGAGTCGCTGTGCGCCTCTTTGGCGCCCCCAAAAGCGAACTGAAAAAGAAATTTGAAATATTTTTCACAATTATGGGACCCATGAAGGATTATTAGAACATTTTCGAAGTGGAAGCGATGATACCATCTTTCAAATGGGCCACCATTTTAGGGAACATTTGGTCTGGCGATGGCTTAGCAAAAATCAGTTTCAATATCCCCCATTGGGCATTAAAATATTTGTGCGCAAAAATGCACTCTATTTAATGTCCCATGGGGAAATAGTAGAAGTGCCACAAGTCCTGTGGGGGGTTATTAGTAGGCTAAAATAACCAGCTTGGCTACACGTTAGGCTCAAACGTAATAGGCTAAGATCAATCCCCAACCTATTCTTGAATTTCTCGCCGGAATTTCCAACAACTATCAAATGGATCCTTGAATCACAATTGTAAAACTTGCCACTCTCGATGCTTTTCACAAATTTGAGTTTACAAAATTTTAGTATAAAATTGAACGCTTGGAATTTGGACGAAATCGCACCGATTTGCAAGGTAAAATTCGTTAAAAAAACGTTGGGTACACTAGTGGCGGTACACTAATGGCCCGGTACACAAATGGCCTCGGTACACAACTGGCGGTACACAAGTGACCCCTACCGTTAGAGTCAACATTTCTTTTTGTTGCCCCATTCGTCCAGTGGACAACAGAATGCCAAAATGCCAAACCTCGTAGTATTTGTTGTTGGCGTTCTGCTGTTCCTCTTCCTGCTGCTGGGAGGGCGCCTCCCCCGTGTCGTGCTCCTGTTGCTGCTGCTGCTGGTTGTTGCGCCTGCGATGGAGCGCCTTGAGCCGCCGCTCGGCCAGCATGGCGAAGAAGGTGTTCGTCTGGGGCGACTGCTCCACCACAACCATCGTGTAGTCCATGCCCTCCACCAGGCACTGGTCCAGCCGACAGCTGCGGCACTTGATGTCTGCAATATCGATTGAATATCGATTTTTTGAAAAGATACTTCGATTAATCCCCCATTGGGCTTAATTTGCACAATCCCTTCCGAGGGTGAGGCATTAATAGAGTTTTCTTGTCTGCGACTTTTTTGAACGTCGTGAAGACTCTATTAATCCCCCATGATGAGGAATAGTATGCGTACAGCACCTCTAGAGGGTTGGGGATTTTTATTGGGGTATGGAGTAGATTCTTTTAGAATTGTTGCTATTGGCCTCCTTGTGTCTTTGAAATCTTCTCTATTAATCCCCCATGGGGGCTTATTTTGCGACCTGCATCGAGAATGGGGAATAATTGGGGTATCCATTCTAGCATAATATAGCATTGACTTTTCTTATGGAAGCCCTCTCTTCTCTCTCAATCCCCCAATGGGGATGTCCCATTTTTGTGGTACCGTTTTTGATGTTGCAGTTGCTCTTGCGCCGGCAATAGTACATCTTCTGGCCGACCACTGCGCGTCGGAAAAATTGCTTGCAGCCTGGAATGAAAAAAAGTAAACGAGATATTTAAAATTAATAAAATAAATATTATTTTAAAATTGAAATTTATTTTAAAATTGAAATTTAAAATGAAATTTTAATCATTTTTGTACCGTCACAGCTGTGCGCGTTGTAGTACTTGAATTGGGAGCGGGCGGCGCAGACCACGCAGGCGGTGGGCACTTTGGGCGATTTCTTGTATTTGCGGCGCTCCAACTGGGGGACGACCTCCCTCTGCTGCTGCTGAGCACCACCATCGCCCACCACCACAAATTGCTCGGACATTTTGCGTTGGGATTTGAATGCTTATTCTGTGAAAAATGAATATTACAAAATTGTGATATTGATTTCAGGCCAAATTTGGGGATCGCGATGGTTACACTTTGGCCTTATGAAACATTTTTAATTCCAGATCGGATAAAATTCTTAGATTTAGACATTTAAAAGAGAGACCCCAAAAGTGATTGGATAGAGGATAGACCAATGGAAGCTCAACAAAATGGCATTTGGGAGGGAATTAATTGGTTCAGTTCGGGCCAAGTTATGGCCAAAAGACTCCAAAAATCCATGGTTTTCCATTGGATGAGCACACTCTGAGCATTCAAAATGGCATCAGGTTCAAATTTTCAAATGTTCGGTTTTTGGACATTTTTGGGTTCTTTTGGAAGCAAAGTACGCCCCCTCAATGATCGCACAGAATGCGTCAGAGCAGCACTCCTCAGTCCCAAACCGTCGGTTCTGGTCCAAATTGCAAACGCCGGATGTTTGCTTTGGAAGTGGGGAGCGCCCAAAATTGGAGGACGCTCCGTACACAATCTCTTCAAATTCAAATGTTCAGAAATTTGCAAAAATTTGAGACAAATTTGGCCTTATTTTTGAGAAAAGACCAAATTTTAAAAGTTATATTGGCTTAAATCAAATGTTGATTGACTGAAAAATGCAAATGCAAAAGTCGAGAAATTGCCCACTTATGAGCCAAATGGGAATATTGTATGTAAAGTGGTTGTTTTGCCGAACGAATTATAATTGCCAAAATAATGATTTGCCATCCCACACTCACACACATGCCTCAGAAGTGGACAGAAATGGGCTCCTCTCCACCATTTGATCCATTTTTGTGCTTTCTGTTCTCGAAATGGAACTGACGACGATAAGGAGCAGCAAAGAATGGAAGAATGGGGGTCCGTACGATATGGTCCATTGGGGCACAATGTTCATGGATCACGGTGTACGGAGCAATGAAATGGGGCAACAAAAGAAGGGCTGGCTCCCACAGAGGACAAAATAAGGTCTTGAATCTCGAAAGACGAATCTCGTCCAAAGATTGATTTCAGTTCCCAGTGTTGAACACGCAAACCTACGAAAAAGCGTTGCTTGTGATGTCAACATTTGACAAAAATTCAAATGTCAAGCTTTGAAAATGCTTTTCGATTTTGCGAAAAACATGCCATTATGATGCATGTCGCTTGCTGTTTGTGATTGGCGCGAACAAAGATAAATAAGGGACTGAACTCTGAGAAAGGAGACCACTGATAAAAGGGAGCATCATCCCTCTGTTCAAATTGTACAAATATCGAGCAGAACATTGAGAGAGGGTACTGAAGAAATTGTCAAGAGCATAGAGGAAAGAAGAGGGGAAGAGTTGTAGAAGACCAATAAAAGAGGGCGATGAGGAACGACAATGGGGAAGGATAAAAAACAAAAATGTTTTGGAAGACGAAGAAAAAAGGGGACATCGGATGCGAAAGACAGAATATTATGGAGATGTAAAAACAAATAAGGAAAAGAAAGAAGTCGGGTGAAGAAGAAGACGATGAGGACTGATGAGGCGAATGATGGGGAAGTTGAGATGAATGAAAATGAATGAGATGATGAGGCAGGTGAGCAAGACGATGAGATGAGTAAAGACGAAAATGAGATGAGGATGTTGTGGAAGGAGGAAAGCGAATCAGAGAGAATAAGGGCATACTATAGAAGTAGGATGCGAGACTGCGGAAGAAGGGGATGAGGGGACGAAGCCAATAGCCAAAAGGCCAAAACCATTTGTTTACGGAACGACGAAAGGAAAGGCAATAGCAATGGATTGAGTGGGTGGTGGCCGATTAAATGATGCAACTGGGCGAGACAAAATGGAACAAATAAAGAAAGAATCGGAAAATTCCAATTGCCTCAATTGCGCAGAAAATGCGTGTTTCTTTTGCCGTGATATGGGGGAAAGTGGCGTCGCGTACCTTTTGGCGGTTTGTGCGCGTTTGGAAATGCCAGAATGGGATTTGTTTTAAGCCCTCTTTTTCATACTTTTGCGCTCCCCTTTTGAGGGGAAAGCAATGTTTCGTGACGAAATGGATGGATGTGGGCATTAGGGCCCTGGGGCCGGTACGCGGCGCTCTCATCACCTCATCCAATGGTGCTGTTTGGTGTTTGGTCTCACTCACCCCACACCTGTGGGAGTCCATTTTATGTTGGGGTTTGGTACCATTTTATTGGGGGAAAGTGTGCCTTTGGGGGTGCACATGATAGTCACTCCCAAGAGAGGGGCAGACCCAAATGGCGCTACCCCAACTCATACCAACCCAATGTCATCCTCAAAACTCATCCCCAGCTATAAAGTAGGCTTTTTTTAGCCTAAGCCAAAGCAAGCTTAGGCTTAGTTTAATAGCTTAGTTTAGGCTTTGCTTAATAGCTTAGGCTAAGCCTAAGCCTAAGCCTACGTCTAAGCCAAAAATACCTATAGCCGGGGATGAGTTGGGATGACATTGGGTTGGTATGAGTTGGGGTGGGGCGGGCCCAAATCCAATAAAGAATCTGCCCAAATAATTTATAGGCAAAATTGGCAGCACATTTTGTTGGCTTATTGAATTTTAATTTTTTTAATTTAATTTTTTTATAAATTTTGGAAGCGTTCAAAATTCACGTATTAAAAATATTAAATGCGCTCAAAGAAACGGTTTAATTTTTGTAAGCGTACCTTTAAAAAGAGATTTATTGAAAGCTGAAATGCAAAATTAAATAATCCCCATTTTTGTTTGGACGTTTCCGGAACAGGCCAATGGTACGCGATCTTTTAATTGTGGCGGGGGACTGAGAGAGACGGAAATAAAAAATTATAATTTTGAATCAAATAATGGCTCTCGCTTGACTACAAAAAGTCACTTCTGTTTGGACTCGAAGTCCGATTCCCTGTTTAGCGATAAAATTTGAATTTGACCGTAAACTGAAATATTTTTGGTTTCGCAATTTTCGCAATGAAGTCATCTGCACCACCAAACTGAGATGGAAATGAGTCAGTCATAAAAACTGCAAAATGAAGTCAGCCGCTGTTCAAACAAAGAGAATTTTTGGAGCTATTTTTGTGTCTTTTAAATTATCGGAATTTTTATTTTTTTGTGTCTTTTAAATTATCGGAATTTTTATTTTTTATTCAAATTTCGCATTAAAATTGTTAATTAAAATTAAAATGGCAAAACTATAAATTTGAAAATGGCTCTATTCTCGGTGGATGGACTTTTTCGTACTCAAAGAGTACAAAAAGGCCCACTTAATTTTGGAATGGTGCTGCTCATTGATTTGGGAGCACAAAACAGCACAATCGGTACACTTTGCAAAGCGAAAAGAGAAGGGGCCAAAATATTATTTAGATGTAAAAATAGAAAAATTGAGTGAGAAAAATAGCCAAATTTGAATTTAAAAACTATTCAAAATTAAATAATTAATTTTTAATTAAATTAATAAAAATTGAAAATTCATTAAAAATTAATTTTGTTGTAAATTCTAAATTTTAAAAATGCTAAATGTGTTAAATCCAAATTTTAGGGTCAAATTTGCATCAAATTTAGCACAAGACAAACAAATGTTTGGTGCGCACTTTCCAATTTTACGCCGCTTTCTGAGAACTTTTAGATACGTATTTGCGCAGTCGTTCGCCCAATTTCCGTGTCCCGTTTGCGTAAATTGAACAATATTGGGATCAAAACGAATTTAATCGATCCAAATTGAATAAATTCTTTGTCTGGAGAATGACTCTAAAAATTAAGTTTGCCGCTCAAAATTTCCAAAAAAATTTGATTAATTTTCAAACATAAAAATTTGAAAGATTTCGAAAAAATGGAATTTTTGCAAACATTCTAGGGCCCCAAATTGTTTGTCGGCTCCTGAGTCTCGGGACAAAGTGATCTTTGCCGCAACAGTGCAATTATCGGCGCAAAAATGTCGCCAATTGGCGCATTGGTCGACGCAAAAATGCGGTAATAGTAGCTTTACGAAAATGTTTTTTGCTGGAAGCTGGGGAGAAGAAGTCCGAGTCTCCCCCAGGAGCACAGAATCCCCATTCCCCACAGCCCCCTTACCCCTACTTGGTTAGACGTTAGGCTCTTAGACTTAGAACTTAAACGTAAGCCTAGACTCTAAGCCTGCCCCACTTGGCCAGACTAGGCTTTGGGCCAAAAATAATTTATTTTGCCAACAAAAAGACCCCTTTTGCCAAGGCTTAGCCTAGTTTGAGCCTGAGCCTAACGCCCTAAGTGGGCTGTGGGCATTCTAAAATATTAATATTAGGTCTACTCCAAAAATTAAGTCGCATTGGTCCTCTGCAGAGTTGCAGAGGGTGTACTATAAGAATTGGAATTGGGTCAGGCTGAAGGGATCGTGAGGTTTTTGCACTCCCATCGCTGTGCTCTCTCTCTCTCTCGCTTAATTTGCTCCCCACAGAGCGGTGGTAAACGCGTCCCGATCCTCCAATCCCCTGCCCATATCTCGCACTTATTCCCCCGTTTCCCCGCCGCCGCTCTCGCCCCTTCACGCCACTATACAAATTGAGTGATGGGGCGCTGTGCGCGCACATCTGGCGCCAGTACAAATTTTGTGTCCAAGTGTGAGCTCGCGATGCGTGATGTTTGTGCCCCGCGGAGGGGCAATCGGTACGTGTCCCCTGTGTGTAGTTGTGGTTTGGGGACGCCCCTTCCTATTCGCGCGGCGGCAGTTGCCTGGGCAGCTGTGGAAGGAGGGGATGGATGGGCGTTGGGCGGAGCAGGAACAAAATTGTACTACTAAGAGGTACAAGAGATGAAGCCAAATAAAAAGCGAGGGGTTTAATAGAAGGGGGACAATATATATTTGGTACGTTTTTCAACTAATTTGGTACGGAATTAATCTTTTCCGAAATAAAAATAGGGTAGGTGGAAGAGGGGAGGCATCACCTGAAAGATTAGGAGGACTTGGAAGAGATGTATTTTAAAAGGGGGAGAGAAGAAGACCCAAGGAAGGAAAGAATGGATCACTGCGACAGTAGGCCCCCCTCTGTCATCTGTGGGAGGCGGCCTATTGCCTATTGACTTGGTTACGTGGTTACTGGTTAACAATTAAACACATTCAACGTCAACACGTCCATCCGGTCAAGGAACAATGAAGATACTGGCCCAATTCAATTGCATACCATATGGCGCTGTATGGTATTGTACAGATATGTGTTCCGTGAATTCTATAGGTTCTAGCCTTATTCCAAGGCCAAGGCCAAAGGGTGGATCGTCTATCTCAGTTCCTATCGAATATCGATTCCTTTCAATGAGAAGAGAAAGGATGTAGCACATATATAGTTAATAAATTTTAAATTGTACATAGAAAATGGAATAGGTATAGCGTATAACCCACGTACCTAGGCCCATGAAGTGGATGAGCGGCTAAAGAAACGAAGAAGAGAAGGCAAATGGCAAGGATAAAGATAAAGGCGGGTCCGGATCTCCGCTCCGATGGATCTCAAAGTGATATATCTCTTGATCGTAACATCATAAATCATAAGAGGAGGGCTATCTATGTATGTGTACATGCTGGAGGCAGCCAAACCAGAGATCATGACGGGTCGGCGATAAAAATGACGACGGGACATGGGGTGGATCGGCATTCGGCAGGTCAGAGACCCGGGTCAGTTGTGGCGGGAAATATCCGCCGGTTGACCCAGTTGAACCATGAACCGGTCGGCGGGAAGATGGAGACATGATTGGGTCAGAGATCGCGGGTCCTCCGCCAAAAAATTGCAGGACCATCCATCAGCAGAGGATGACTACACGGATCGGATCACAGAGGCAAGTGCTGTTGTCACCTCGTGGTGTGAGCACTTTATTTTTGCCAAAGTACGAGCAAAATATGAATAATGGGAGCTCATAGTTTTAATGTGCGTAGAGTACACGCCCCAGGTACGAATTGACAACATTGATCAGTGACCACAGGTCAGACTGATCAGAGGTCAGACGGAAGGGGGATCAACCGTGCAACAATACATGGTTCTTTTATCCGGTCCCAGTGATCGCAACAAATGATCTGATTGGGCCAAATTCTGGTCAGCGCAAATTCAAGTGCTGGGGCCCATGGGATGTATGCGAGAATTGCGACACAATTTGTGTTGGGAGAGCACAACAGTTCAGCAGAGCACCAAAAATTGGGGATTGTATCACCGCTCCTCTGTGGCTCTTCTGTGCTGCCCATTCATTGTGTGCTTTGGTGGCGGGTCCTCCGTACGAGCAACAGCACAAATTTTGTGTCTGAACTTGCGGTGTTTGTAGCGCCCTTTTGCTGGGCGGTGGAGGCAGCGATAGGCATCGCTCGCTGAGTCGCTGTTGCATTCCCATTCCCATTCTTTCTCTGCCCAACCGGGTCGAGAGGGAGCACAGCGCCCGGTGCGCACACTTTTTTTATGTTTTATCGCTCCAATTGCCCCCAGCAGCGGAGCAGCACATGGGGAACAGTGCAAAAAATACTCAATAATAATAATGTGAGCACAACATATACATATCTATCGCATCGTTCGCTGTGGGAGCGGAAAGCGGACGAAGATTTTTTGAACTGATAAAAATGGAATGAATGCACTTTTGGAGATTGAACTGATTACTGCTCTTGGGTGGACTGATTAGTGGTTACTCAGCTCTTTGCTCCCAAAATTGTTTGCTAAAAAAAGAAAATGTTTGTCTAGAAATGGAAAACAACATTTTTGAGTGGAAAAAGTATTAGATTTTGGACGGAAAAAAGGTTTTGCGAATTTAAATTGCCGGGGCAGAAAAAAGAATACGTACGCAAATGAAGACGACCAAAAAAACTACTTATGATTTTTGGGCACACTTAGATAAGAGGCCATTCAAAAATGAGGCAAAGAATTGAAATGATTTTTTGAGTATCAATTGGTTAGCGTTTTTGAGGAAATTGGGTACGCAAATGCGACAAAACGGCAACACCCAGCAATTCCACGGTTTGGGTTTGGGTACGCTGGTCGCACGCAATGAGACCGATAATTTACGAAAAGAGAGCGATTAAAATGCAAAAAGAGAGAAATGGGTACAGACAGATTGACCAGAAAAAAGACAGAGGGAATTTTTCGGGCCCCATAAAAAGGCCCAAGAATTATATTTACTGTTTCTCAATATTTAATCAATTAATTTAAAAACCATTTTTGGTAAAAGAGGAAGCACATTTTATTTGCCCAAAATGCGTTTCTGTGGTGAACCCAAAGTGCGAAATGGTGGATGGATCCTTTTCATTTTGACGCGTACTGAACGTTCCCAATGCCCCAAAGTCCAAACGAACGAACGATTATTAAACGATTAAACGTTCAAAGTGCACACATTTGCTCAAACAGAGGAGCACAGATGGATGGGAAATGGAATTGGAAAATATTTATTTGGGCGGCAAAAAATGATTTCATTTGAGCCCCCAAATATAATACATATTCCTTTTGCACTTTTGAAAAGAATCCCAAAATTAAATATTGTTTTCGTTCAAAAATTTGGAAGCAAAATTGAAGTAAAAATTTATAAAAATGTGGGACAGTTTAGGCGCCAAAGTGGGCCGATCGGAGGGAAATTTCAAAAAGGGATGTTCAAGAAATGAGGGACCGAATGAATATATCTTTTGAACGAAGAATTATTGCAATCGGGGTCCATTTGAGAAGCCATAACTTGGCAATGGATAGAGCTAGAAGAGCGATTCCAAAAGTGATTGGATAGACCAGTGGAAGCTCTACAAAATGGCATTTGGGAGGGAATTGGTTTGGACCAGTTTGTGCCGAGTTATGGCCAAAAAATGCCAAAAATCCCTGATTTTTTAAATCAGAATCAAATTGCATTTATCTCTCTTCTAAAAGAGGGGTCTCCTTATGCGATCGTTTTGGCGCCCTCTGTTTTCGGTGGGAGAATGAATGGATTCGGTGGGAGAAGAAAGCGAGAGAAGTGGATGTGGTTAGTCCTTGGATCGGTGGATCTGTGTGTGCCCACTTTCTGGCGCCACTTTGTTTTCTGCTGATCCCTGCCCAAAACAGTGGAGCGCCACAAAAATGCCAAATAAATTTGACGTTTTGCCCCAAAATCCCAAAATGCCAAGTCTAAGTGAAATTTGTTGACTAAATGTTGGCATTTTTTACAAACTATTATGTATAATAGTGCCAATGTATTTTGAAATGAAAAATTTGCCAACAATTGGTGTCTAAAATGCCAAAAAATACCAAAATAGGACGCTTAAAATTAGAGATAATTACATATTAGAGTGTTTGAAGTGGGCAGTTTTTAAAATTAAAAATTGCAAAACTACAGGCACCAAATGTGATTTTTTTAATTTCAGAAAAGAGAAGTACAAGTACATGTTTTTAATTTTTATTTAGCGAACACATTTTTAGCTCATTTGACTCCTTCAATGGTTAAATGGTGTCAAAATGTCAAAAAGGCCGATCTGACCAATGACTGGAAAAGTTATGATTAGACTTTATGTCATACTATCGAATTTTGACCTAAGCCTAAACAAGCCTATGCGAGCATGAGCCCAGCAGCCTAAGCCTAAACCTTCTAAGCCTAAATTGTAGCCAAGTTTATTTTAAAGAATTTCACATTTGATGTCCAATTCGAGTCTCCCCCAGAATCCGCACGGCCCAAAATCCCCACAATTGAATACCTAATTTTTCCGCCCAAAATTTACAATTGGAGATCTGGATCCGGAGATTATGGGGCGTCGTACGTAGGCTCTGTGGGGATTCGATTCTGGTCTACCCCGTCCAATTTCACTTGTCCAATTTTTGGTCGGAGAAGTGGAAGGAAGAAGAGGCGATTTTATTTGGAGGTGAGGAAGAGCAGCGATTGAATCCAAAATGAATTTGGGCGAACAAGCGCCAGTGGAAATAGTGGAAATATTCAAACAGATTTGGCATTTGAGAGGGGAAAAAGGACAGAAAATGCGCAAATGCAAAACATCAGTGAGCAACTGATGCGCGCCAATTCCTCCCCCACTCAAAGCAGTGGATCCACCAAATCAATGGAGAGAGAGGCCTCTCTCTTTTTTGGAAGGGAATGAAAGCCAAATAGACGGACGAATGATGGCTTTTTTATACTTTGTGTTCGCAAAAATTATTTCTTTTTTTGTTCGAAATCAAGTGGACGACCAAAAAATGGAATTTTTAATTAAAAAAAATTTCGCAAAAGAAACAATTACTAATCACAATTTTGTTATTTAATTCAATCCAAAATTTGCGGAGGAATATTTAGTGGCTCGAATGTTGGTCTAATTTTTATCTTTTTTGATTATAAAATTTGGGCTTTTAATGGCAGTGAAATGGGACGGAGATTTGATTCTAAATAAATACTATGAATAAAAATATTGTATTATTTTTCATAAATATGAAAGAGCATTTGAGAGGCGGAAAATGAAGCCAAATTTGGGTAGAAAAAAGATGATCTTCCCCACCAACGCCAAACAAAGAGCCCTTCCATTGGCAGGCCATTCAATACAAAGGGTACTGGTACCGAATTTGGCACCCAAAAATTGAAATATTACAAAATATTGTACAAAAATTCCGAATAAATTAATGAAATATTGTATTTTTCTGCCAGAAAGGACTTGGTTATGGTCCAGGTAATGGCTTAAAACGGACGGAGGAAATAGGCCGATTTTTCCAAACATTTGGCCCTAAAACTTGGCCAATTCTTAGCCAACCCTAGAGCTGAACAGGCCATTGGATTGGGCACTCCTTGGGCATTCCAATGGCATTCGAATCACATTTTGACCCCAAATACGGTTGAGTTGTGGCCCCTCAAACACACCTTGGCACCACTGAAAAGTGTGCCTTTCGAGAAGAGAACAAACAAATGGTATATTTATGAACCCCAATTTCTCGTGCACACCAACAGCACAATGTCATTTTAAAATAAGTGAATAATCGTTACGAGTCAAATTGGCCAATAGAATCTTATGTCTTATTTATTTTCAGTCGTCAGAGTTCAAATTCTCTCCCGGTCTCATTCCCTGGCCGCCTTGGGCGGCCTTCTCCTCAGCCGCCAGTTCCCCCCTCCACTTGTTGGGCACCTCTGCTGGAGGCAAGTGAGAGCGCCAAACAGGGCGCAGCCAAAAAGCCCGGCCAGCAGCCCAAACAGCGCCAATCGGTCCATCAAGTCCATTTGTGGCTCCTCCCATTCAGCAGGTGGTGGAGCCACCTTTGGCCCAGATGGCACCTATTGGGGGCGAGCAAATTTAAAAAATGGATGTTTTTTAAACACTATGTAAAAACAAAACAAACTCCAACAATTACTCAGGGGTTGGGCTGGGGGATTAATAGAGAAAATGCAAAAAATTGCAAAATCAATTGGTCTCACGCCCCCAAGACGGGATCCACCAATGCACCAACAGTCCCCATGGGGCATTAATGGAACACAGAGGCGAATTATGATGTTCTTGAGACTCCATTAATCCCCCATGGTTGATTATTTTTTTTCAGAATAGACTCCATTAATCCCCCATGGGGCTTTATTGGAACCAAATGTGCACAACACCTTCCCATGCTCCCTCCACCAGTGGACCAGTGCCTGTCCATGGAGGGTTTTGCATTCCCTCTCTGCGCGTCCCAGTTCCCGCTCTCTGTGGAGCACCAGCTCGCCCGGCCTCCACCGGCGGTGGGCCATCTCGCAGAGGCGGCAAATGGCCCTCTGGCGGGGCTCAATGTCGCTGGTGCGCCGCAAAAAGCGGGTCCAATTGAAGAAGCTGGGGGAAATATTTAAATTTAAATGATTAAAATATAAGCAAAAATTAATTTAATTTATAGAAATTTCAAATTTCAATTTGTAGAGATTTAAACAAAAATTGTTAAAATATTTAAAATTTCCAAGGCCAAAAATATGGCCAACAACAATTTGCAATTATTAATTTTTATTTAATTTCATACAAATGTTATTTTTCCTTTTGGGACTGACCTCAAGTAGCGTTGTGGGTCCGCACTGGTCTCCGCCAGAAAAGAGGCCATTTCCTGTGCAGAGCCGAAGTCGTCGGCGGCCACAAAGGCGTCCCGGGGGATGTCGTCCAGTCCTGGGAGGAGAGTGGGGCGCAAAATTTAGGTAACTAAAGTACTAAATGATCCCTTTTGAATTGGACTTTAGCGCCATTTTTCGATTCGATTGGGCATGCAAAGTCTCATGACTTGCGGCCCCGGTTGACACTTGACATGTCATAACTTGGCCCAATAATGGTCGTCAGATCGGCCTAATTCTGGTATGGAAGTTTTGGCAAAAAATTGTTTAAAATTGACGTCCATTTGTTTTGGCATGTACCCTCCAGCACCGCCCTGGACGCCACAATGGGCACAGTGAGGCGCCGGAAGGCGCGCCAGAACTTCTCGGTCACGTAGTGCCGGCACACCGAGTTCTCCAGCGCCAGGTAGAAGAAGTGCGCCTCTGTGCGGGAATAGTGGGCACTGTTTTGGCCAAAGGCGTTGGATATGAAAAAGTTCCAAAATGAGTGTACTGTTTTACTATTCCCTAATGTGCCAAAATTGGTACTGGGTCAAGAGTGGAAGAGCAACTTTTTCCAAAATGCCCAAATGAAAATGAGTGGTGCTGGGCGTTTGAGCCAGTCAAAAGTATGTGCCATTGATTATAGAGGTCGTTGAACAGGCTTAGGCTTAATGCAACCAGACCGATTCAGTGTGATTTTCGGCAACAGCAAAAATGGCTCTTGGGCACAAAAACCACCAAAAAGGGGCCAACCACAGACTCAGAGGGACGGACCCGGCAAACCGATTTTTAAAATACGGGACACGGTACGGGACGAATTCAAAAATACGGGCCACGATACGGGACGGGCCATGGGACGGCCAAAAAATACGGGATTTCACGGGACACGGTACGGGACATGAGACAGTCTGAATTTGATTTTTCGCCTCAAAAATGGGAACCAAAATCTAAAAAATGCTTATGTAGTATATTTATTCTATATTACCGTTGCCTTAGTAAAATTCTGGAAGACCCATGTCTTGTGTGCGCAACAGTTTAATGGCATGAAATAATCCAAATCTCCATGTCTTTTATAAGAGCCAGTCGGAATCATATAGCTTTTGAAGATTTTCAAAATCCTCTCATGTTGTTTTTGATTTGCACAATTTCTAACAAATTTTTTGCCAAGTTCATTCAAAAAATTATAGCTCAACAATGGATTAGCCATTAGCCAAATAGAATCAACTCTTTTGCGCATAAAGTCCCGAGTCCCCGACGTCCCGAGGTCCAAAATATGGGGTGTATGTCCCGTGAAAATGGGAAAAATACGGGACGGGACGGGACGCCCGAAAAATACGGGATTTCACGGGATACGGGACACGGTACGGGACACACCCCTGCCACCCACCCAGTTCTCGCCAGTAGCACTCGTTGTCGCAGCGGCGCCCAAAGCAGTTCCCGTAGCTGGTGATGTTTAAGTGTCGGGCCAGCTCTCGCGCGAGCGCCTCTCGACCGGACTGCGCCCCGCAATTGGACACCACCTGCAGCACCAGGTGGAGCTTTCCACTGATTTTCTCCAGCACCTGAAGAGCACATTTATTTACATTTAGAAATGAGTATGATATTAAGTACTAACTGATCAAAATGATGGGATCCATAAGTACCAATTGATCAAGATGATAGGATAGGACCACCCGTTCCTCTTCTCTTGCTTGGATTAACACACAATATTCAGCATCCCCATTGATCTGAATCCAGTTTTAGTTGTGCTCAATCGATCAGCAGGCTGATCTCTCTCTACGATCTTCCGATTCAATCCCCAGTCTAAACAATTCTATTGATCTCTCTCTGTCTGATCTGAGGCGAATTGATCAAGGTCTGATCTGACGGCTAGTTGCGATAGCGCGGACCGACCTCCGATTGATCTGTATGATCTGATTTGAAACCCACTCATCGTGATCGGACCACTCTGGATCTGATCACATTGATTCCCCCTTGTCGTATACGAGCGCTGCCCGTCCGTAAATAAAAGGAGGAATTGATCCCTGATAGACTTTTCCTTTGCTTTTACACTGCGCCCGCCCCACGCAGATTGGTCTAGCTTTCTCAGTGATCTCTTTCGCATCGGCGACACCCCTATGTCGCTATCACACATTTTTGTGATCATTTGGCGCCAAAATCTGATTCAAAATTTGTGAGTAATTTTACGAATTCACCTCTCGCTCGCTCCACATGTCCTGCAAGTCTTCTGGGTTGGAGCGGTCCACGCGATGCACATAGCCATAAGGGGCCATCAAGTTGTGCGCATCGTTGGCGCTAAAAAGGCAACAACACTTTGGGTAATTAAAATATAAAATTTCATCAAATTTCCAAAATTGGCTTTTTTCATAAACTGAATTTGTCTGGGCCATTTATCTGTAGTACAATAAATAAAATTAAAAAATGATGAATGGTGATAATTCATAATTTCTCCAATTTTGATGAACCAATTTGGCCCATTGTTGTGGGTTTATAAATTATAACCGATAGGTCATGGTCAGGTTGTAGAAGTCGTGCAGAAAATACTCCGCGTTGGTGTGGGCCGGAGACTCCAACTCGAACAGCATGTACAGCTGTTCCGGCCGCCGGGAGTGGCTGGGGCCGGATGCACTCGCCGCACGGTGGAACACAATGGCGGAGGCACGCTCGGCACTTTTGGGGGTAAAAATTAGTGAACTATTAAAATGCCCTCAAATTTCATTTACTATATTGAAAATTCAATTTTTTTAATTTTTTTTTCAATTATAAAAATTTTATTTTTTTAAAATTATTTAAAAACTCAAATTTCATTTATTTTGAAAATTCATTTTTTTTATTTTTTTCAATTTTAAAAATTTAATTTTTAGATTTAAATTATTTAAAAAATTTTATTATTTTTTAATTTTATCGCCGAATCTCACTCATTTTTGTCCTCCGAATAAGTGCACTTTTTGGCGCACGCCTCCGTCTGCTCCTGTGGCGCAATTGTACGAATTATATTCGCACCGGAGAAGTCGCTCCAGCCCAAAATGAGTGGCGTAGATGCGTCGGCTTAAAACATCAAATATTTGAACATTAAAATAAAAATAATTTATTCAAATAAATAATTCAAATTAAATTGTAATGTCGAATCAAAATATACTAGTTTTAAAATCATTTATTACTTTATTAGATTCGAAATAATTTTTTAATCTTTCAATTTAAATAAATTAGACCAAAAAACCTGACAGCAGTGCACCGCTACTAATAAGGCCACTCAAGAGCAGCACCAAATTGGACAACAGCATTGTTGTGGGCCCACCAAATGGTGGGTTCTTCGTCTCGAATTGATTCCAATTTCCAACACCAGGCGATGGATGGACGCCCTCTTTTTAGTTGGAGTTTTTCTGTGCCAAAATTTATGCAAATTCTCCACTCAAATCGCCCCAATCCCCCATTCATCCAATTCGAGCATTGTTTGGGCAAAAAAAGTTTGGCTGGACTATTTATATTTTCTTCGACAGAGAACTGAAGAAATGAGCTTTATCTTACGGAGGAAATTGAAGAAAAGGCTGAAGTTGAAAATGGTTTCTATTATTTTACAAGTGATCTCTGATCAATTGACTGACTGCTGTTAAATGGAAAAAAGAATGTTCTCGCCCGAAATAAATATGCTCTCAGTTCCCCAATCATCAATCATTTGGTGCACTTCAACTCGTACAGCTCCAACTTCAAAATTGTGCAGCCTTCGTGGTCCGGACAGTTGCAGAGCCGTTTGATTTTCTGCGCGTCCCCAATGTCCTGAACCCAATGTTTTATGGGGAATTTTCTTCAAAAAGCTTTTTCAGATCATCGAATTTGGATTGGGATCTTTGGATCAAATTAAGTTCAAATCATTCATTTAATTCGAGCGCTGATTTTGTTTGCTCTGCTCAGACCTCTGATTAAATATGATCACGCTTAATCTGATCCAGTTAAGTCCCAATTGATGTGGCCAGACTTGGAGAATTGACAGACTTGGAGAATTGATGCGAACTAATAAATCGAACTGACTGGATGTGTGATTTGGGCAATGGTCACAGATTCACTTTTGGTTGTTTTCACCTGAGTCTGGCCAATTCGCAGACAATCTGGACCAATTTGCTGTTTCACTCTATGAGTCCAATCAAAAGTTTAAGAGAAAATAATAGTATTTTGGCGATGACCTCCTCCCCTTTTTGCACACTCTAAATATCATTCGTGGGTAATGTTTTATCGCCAAAATAAATGACTGCCATTTTACAAAAGAGATTTAGGCTGAAAAGTACCTATTCCAGTTTACAGCATTATCCCTGACTTATCGCCAATTTAAGGCTTACAGCTACAGAGCTATTTGTTATTTGTGTACAGAATTGAACTTGGCCCTTTGATGGGACCCATAGTGGAGTCAAGCATATGTTTATGCTGTTTGTTGGTTGGCCCACCGTGAGAAAGCTCCAATCGGAGCAGTTGTAGTCGAACTGCTTGTCGCGCTGGATCTCGCTGTGGCCCTGGAAGCCGATGCCGAAGCGCACCTGGATGCAGCCCTTCACTCCGCCAAAGTCCTTCCAGTCGCCGAAGAAGCGCAAAATCACCGCCAGACGGCCGTTCTCCTTGGGGCGCATCTCCACCAGAAAGGGCACCTCGCGCCCGCGCTCCTCGTCCGGGAACATGATGCGCCGGCTGAACGAGCTGTCGCGCGCAGACTGTAAAAGAATTGAATCTTCGATTTGGTCAAAGGTTGAGAATTATCAATTCAATTATCACTCTGGATTTCAAATTGATCTGCTGATCGAATTGATCATCCGATTCGACCATCTTTGATTTGACAATAAGCTTAAACTTAAACCCCTCTGATTATCGGATCGAGCTGACTGCCTATTTTAGCCACTTTGAGCTTTTGAGTTCTGATCAGCTCTCAATTCGAGTGAATGGGACAGGCACCTGGACGAGTTCGTCCACTTCGGCGAAGTGGACCAGGTGCGAGTGCTGCGGCTCCAGCATGAACTCGGGCGGAATGTTCGCAATGGCCAGCACATCGATGTCAATGAGAATGGTGTCCGAGGCGTCCACAAAGCCGTTCTTCGGGTTGCAAATGTACTGGAAAGTGGCACAAATATAAAACCAACGTAAATGATTATTAAAATTGATTTTTAAACAGCTCAGAAATAAAAGTTTAAAATAGCATTTCTGAAATTAATTAAAAATTCATTTTTTTTAAAAATAAAAATAAAATGTTAAATTTGTAAAAAAATCATTTGCACCCTTAAAATGCATTCGAATTTAAATTTTTGCTCTAAAATTTGTGTCCACTTTGAGTGCGAGTGGATAGACCAGGCCGGGCCCTTTGCGCTGCTTCAGCTCTGTGGGCAGGCACTTGAACAGTTTGCCGGCCCCGGTTGAAGAGTGCAGCCGCGACTTGAACCCAAAGCAGCCTTCGCCCTTCAGCGCCACCTCGGGTCTGTCAAAATAAAAACAAAAAAAAATTAACTTTGAATTTAGTTTGAAAATTAAAAACGGAAAAGATATTCCGTACCAAATTAGTTGAAAAACGTACCAAATATATATTGTTCCCCTTCTATTCCCTTATATTGGTATGTTTTTCAACTAATTTGGTACGTTTTTCACTTGTTTGGTACGGAATTAACCATCTCGCAATTAAAAATGAAATTCGAAAATTTAGAATTCAATTTAATTGAACAAATCAATTCTCTGTCTAGAGGATGGCATTTTTAAATGTTTGTAAGCCCCTCCATAAATTTTGTATAAAAAATATTTTTATTAATTGAAAATATTCAATCAAATTAGGCCTGCTTAGTGCACCTGAAGAAGAGGGACTTTCGGCCCTCGCACTTCTCGTCGCGCTCCTTGAAGCCGAGGATGCAGCTGACGCGCAGCCGAGCGTCCACGTCCACTCCCTTGGAGTGCCAGTTGTGGTTGCCGTGGCCCTTGGCCAGCAGTTTGGTCACTCCGCTGAACTTGACCGAAAAGCGAATAGTCTTCCCGTCAGAGAGCACTGCAAAATGAGGGGAAAATGTCAAGAAAGAAAGAATCACCAAATCTTTAAAAATTTGGCCTTATGCAAATTTTGTAAAATCCGATTTGAAATTTGGAGAAATTGGAGATGTGTACGCTATTGAATTTGTGAAAAATCCGACTGAGTGTTTTCCCCAATATCAATTATTTTGGTTCCGATCAGTCTCATGGGTATCAGTCAAATCCAATTTATGGTTAGCTATTTGCCAAAAAGAGTCCATTCAAATTGGCTTCTCAATGCTTTAGTTATGATTTTTTGATAGAACTCAAGCAAATGGACCAAGTTTGGACAAGTTTTTGGACACAAACTTTGGAGTGGTTTTTTGACGCCGAAAAGGTCCGTTTCGCCTAGTACTATTTACTATAGAATTGCTCCAATTTTACCGATGTGGCTTGCGCTCAGTGTGCACAGCCGATCCGGCGAGTCCTTGCTCATCAGCACTGCGTCCATCATTTGCTGTTTTTATTTGGGAAGAATAATAAAATAAAAAAGTGGAAAATAAAAAATAAAATATGTATATGGGGATGGAGATTATGGGATCTCTCCTTTCCTCTCGCCAATTTTTGCCGCCGCTCGCGTGAATTATTGATTGGTGTGCCCGCACTCGAGAGAAACGGCGAGATGGGGGCAATGGAATGCGGAGAAGGGAAGCACAGAGAAATGGGCAAAGGAGGTAAACATTGGGGAGTTGGGCTGGGGCAGGCTAACACTAAAAAAGTGTATTTACGAGACGGGACAAGTCACTCAGCTAAAAGCAAAACAAAATGGACTCGAGAATCGGGAATAAACATTAATTCCCATTTCCAATATTTGCCTTGGGAATTTGGACTTTGGACATTAAGTTCAATTTATTCGTTTATTCTACATATGTAGGTATAGGTATTATGACTTTATGACTCTGTGAGTAAATCCATCACAACCTAAAGTGGTTGTCAGTTTCAATATTTCAACCAAACAAAAATTGGCAACAAAACGGCATTCATACTTATCTGAATTCTAAATTCATTATTTATGAATTATGATTGGCCCTTGGTTGTGCAATTGATTGAGTTCAAATTTGCATAAATTCGATCATATTCCGCGAATGTGTTGGCGCCCCACAATGCAACTGCATTCGGCACTACCGCCTCACACGTTTCATTGGCGTTCAGCTATAAAATTTTCAAAATTGCTTTGAATATCTATAATAATTAATAAAAGTCGAATAACCTCCGAGCCAACGCGAAAGTGCTCTCCCTGCCAAGAGCGACTTACGTTGGCGATGTTGGCCAAAATGCCTGTGAAGAGCACGTCGTCCATGTTGAATCCGTGCACTTCTGCAGTGTGTGCCAGAACAGCGGAAATGGCTTGGGCTGTTGCCAAATAGGTGGCACCCTGCATGTAAGCTGGATACCATTCACCGGGAAAGTCACTTGGAGAGACATACCTAAAAGATGGTGAGGGATGAAGGGAGTGATGAGGAGAGTAAAAAATTAGATGAAGCTGATGAAGAACAAAGTGAGGTTGTTGAGAAGAAAACGAAGTCACAAAGGAAAATATTGAGGCAGGGCGGATGTGGTTGAGTAAAAATATGAGGCATATGAGAAAAGAGAAAGACGATGAGGCGAAAGACATTGTCTAATTCTTCGCACCATCTGTTGTTCTTGTCGCGAATTGGCTGCACTCCCTGAATGATCCATCCGAAGAAGGTGGCCGGATTTTTGACCAATTCTGCACGAAATTTGTGCTCAATCCAATAGTCGAGTCGTGGAAGATGTACCACCGTGTCGTCATCAGACTTCATGATGAACTGTGTGTGTGGGCAAAATGTCTGTTGCCATTGGAGTGCGGCACACCACTAAAAATGGGCAATACAAACAGTTTAATATTTCAGGAAACTGCAACTAAACCGGTTTGGTTCACGAAAATATAGACTGGTTTAGTATTTAGGAAACTGCAACCAAACCAGTTTGGTTCACGGAAATACAGACTGGTTTAGTATTTAGGAAACTGCAACCAAACCAGTTTGGTTCACGAAAATATATACTGGTTTAGTATTTAGGAAATTGCAACCAAACCAGTTTGGTTCACGGATACA
>VAHH01000416.1:0-31586 GCA_013357305.1 Radopholus similis | reverse complement strand
CGGTGCCAGCACATCTAGAGCTGTTGAGTGCGATAGAACGCCCAGAACACAATTCAGACTACTCTCCGGCCAAGCCCAACTTTTTCCGATTCCAGTGCCCACGGCTCTCAATGCGGCTATTGCACACCGGGCTTTGTGATGGCCATGTACACGCTGCTGCGCAACCGGCCGCAGCCAACGCGTGCAGAGGTGGACGAATGTGTGCAGGGCAACTTGTGTCGCTGCACCGGCTATCGACCCATCCTGGAGGCGTTCTACTCGTTCGCACGGGAAACCAACAACATCGACAATGGCCGAGCGGTGGTCGCAAATGGGTGCTGTGGCGGCGCAGAAAACTGCTGTATGGCCAAAAATGTGAATGGAACGGTGAAAGGAAAATGCGGCGGGAATGGGGAGGAAGACAGAAAGGTGTTTTTGGACAAGTTATTGAGGCAAAATTGTTTGTTGAGTCTCTGCACAAGTTGAGCGATTTGTCGACTGTGGGTCCGCTGGACCGCACCCAGGAGCTGATCTTTCCGCCCGAATTGGCCGTAAGTAAGAACATTCGCGTGGGATCCATTTTCATTGTCCTAGGTTGGCGAGTGGCACAAAAAGAGCTTTCTGATGGGAAGCAACGGACACACCTGGTTCCAGCCCACAACGGTGGAACACTTGCTGGCACTGAAAAAGTGGACAAGCGCAGCAATTGGAGCAAATATTCGAATTCAGCCGGTTCCCGGATGCCCGTTTGATGGTCGGCAACACTGAGGTTGGCGTCGAGCTGAAGTTTCGGCACGTGGACCTGCGCAGAATGGTCAACGTTAAACAGGTGCCAAACAGGGCGGGGAATGTGCGACTGATTTGAGAAAAAGGCTGTCGAGCTGAGGTCGCACTGGACGGACGGGGAGGGACTGTGGCTGGGCGCTGGTCTGTCGCTGAGCGAAGTCAAAGTGCTGCTCCAGCACAAATTGCGCGAAATGCCCAGTGCGTTCGGCCAAACAACTGATTTGACCGACTTTTGCAGACGAGCGGACCAAAGTAATGCGCGAAGTGGTCCGGATGTTGCACTGGTTCGCCGGCCAACACGTGCGCAACACGGCGGTGGGTCCCCAAGCCGGAACAGTTGGTTAGTTTCGCACGCACTGTGCAGAGTATCGCCGGCAACGTGGCCACTGCCTCGCCCATCTCCGACCTGAACCCCATCTGGATGGCCTCCGGAGCCCAGCTGCTGCTGGAATCGGGAGACAGGGGACAGGTATAAAGCAGTGGGGATGGCGCCAAACCGGTTGTTTCAGCGCCAACTGCCGCTGGACCGACACTTCTTCCCCGGGTACCGCAGAACGCTGCTGGCCCCCGACGAGGTCATCCGCGCCATCCGAGTCCCCTTCTCCCGGGACAGACAGTTCTTCCGCGCCTACAAACAGGCTCAGCGGCGCGAGGACGACATCGCAATTGTGCGCCGTCTCAGTTGCCCTCTGTCAAATGATGTTTCAGGTTAGCGGCGCATTCCTGGTCACTTTTGCTGCGAAAGGTGCCTTTGGTCGACCTCAGCCTTGGGCAATTCCACTACTCCCCTTTTTCGATTGGCGCGTCCACTCGCTGCGGATGGCCTTCGGCGGAATGGGGCCGACCACTCGGAGCACAGGCCAGGCTCTGGAGGAGTGGCTGGCAGGGCGGCGGTGGGACGGGCGGTTGTTGGAGCAAGTGAGCGCTCGGCTGGCAGAGGAATTCTGCCTTCCGGAGGACGTGCCCGGAGGAATGGCCAAGTGGGGAGGGAACGGAATGGCGGTTGGGCATTTGACTCTGTGTGAAACTGTTTGAGGTACCGCCTCACCCTGGTGCTCTCCTTCTTCCTCAAGTTCTTCAACTTTGTGCACGCGCAAATTGAAGCCGAACGCGGGAATGGCGCGGAGGCGGCGGAATCACACCAAGAGGGCGATGATCTTTCCCCGCATGGACCGTTCTGCGCCACACAGATTTACCAGGCGCGGGGGTTGGGGATTGGGCCCCAACAAACAACTCTGGCTTCAGGAGGTGCCGCACGGCCAGAGCCCCATTGACCCGGTGGGACGGCCGCTGATGCACGCCAGCGGCCAGAAGCACACCACCGGAGAGGCAGTCTACACCACCGACGTGTCGCTGCCAGCCAGTGCGAAAAACCGAAATGCCGACATTTCCCCCACCGTTGACAGACTGTCTCCACATGGCCTATGTCACCGCCCCAGTGGCCAGCGGCTCCTTGGCCTCCGTTCCGGACTACTCCGCCGCACTCGCCCTGAGCGGAGTGGTCGGCCCAGTGGACTGGCGCGATGTCCCCGGCGCACGGGTGCTCGGCCATGTTGCGCCGGACACGCCGGTGTTCGTCCAGGAGAAGGCACTCCCACATTGTGCCTTTGGACTTAGAGTACTTATCCCGTCGGCTTGAGATCTCCTTCCACTGCCAGCCGGTTGCGGCAATTGTCGCGGAGGACCACGAGACGGCAAGACGGGCGGCGGCCCTGGTCAGGCTGGAAGTGCGCAGAGACAGGCCGATCGTGACCATCGAGGTGGGCGGAGGGGGCATAGGCCCACTCAAATTGAATTGGTCCCTCTGGAGGAAGCCGTCCAGCAGGGCAGTTTCCTCTTCCCGAAGCCCTTCCGTCTGCACTCGTCGCTGGCTCTGCCCGGGGCCAAGGAGAGGGCGCACACGGAATGGGGCCAGTACACCAGAGTGGTCCAAGGTCCGTTGGGGGATTGGCCTGTGTTTGTCCAAAAAGCTTCAGGCCAAATCCGAATGGGCGGCCAGGAGCACTTCTACCTGGAGACTCAGAATTGCGTCGCCATTCCCGGAGAGGGCGATGAGATGGCCGTAATTTCGTCCACACAGGCGGTGAACGACGTGCAGGTGCAGAGACGGCAAAAGAACGGAAAAGTGCTAAATGTCCAAAACAGGGAGATGTGGCCGCGGCACTCGGCATTCGTAGGAACGCTGTGTCCGTGAGTGTGCGCAGAATCGGCGGCGGATTCGGCGGCAAGGAGAGTTCCGCGGGCCTGTTCGCCGCCGCAGCAGCGGTGGCAGCCAAAAATTGAGTCTTCGTTGAAAGGGGAATTAATTGTTGGTTGGAGGTGATCGCATGGTTTAGGTTCAAACGACCTGTTCGACTGTGGCTGGAACGGTTCGACGATATGGCCATCTCCGGCAACAGGTCCCCACACCTCCTGCCCATCAACAACCGCTTACGGGTTCAGACACCCGTTCCGCTTCGACTACCGCGTCGCGTTGGACAACGAGAGCAGCAGGCTGGCCGCGATGGAAGTGAACGTGTTCAGCAACTGCGGCTACTCAATGGACCTGAGCAAGGGCGTGCTCGAGAGGGCAATGGCACACATCGACAACTGCTACAAGTTCGGCAACCTGGACGTGTACGGGCACCCGTGCAAGACAAACCTGGCTTCGAACACCGCATTCCGGGGGTTCGGTGGCCCCCAGGGCATGTTCGCCACCGAGACGGCAATGAAGCACGTCGCCGAGCAGTTCGGACTGGCGGTCGACGAGGTCTGTGGGGGATGCTGATCGCGCAGATTGCACCTGCCTCCAGCTGCGAGAGGCCAATTTCTACTCGGAGGGCGATGTCACCCATTTCGGAATGCGCCTGCGCCAGTGCAACATCCGCCGCTGCTGGCGGGAATGCCTCGAGTGGGCCCGCGTGGGGGAAAGGAAGGCCCTGGTGCGGGAGTGGAATGCACGCCCTGGGCACGTCAAGCGGGGCCTCTACACGGTGCCCACCAAGTTCGGCATTGCGTTCGGCTTCAAACGGCTCAACCAAGTGGGCAATAATGAATGGCCCGAAATGTGCGGTTCACCTCCCATTGCTAGGCCGGCGCTCTGGTCCATGTTTACACGGATGGATCGGTGCTGGTCTCGCACGGCGGAATGGAAATGGGCCAGGGACTGCACACAAAAATACTGCAGGTAAATGGGGAATGGGACTTGGGGCACACCGCAATCGGGTCTCAGATTGCCTCGCGCTCCCTGGGCATCGACATCTCGCTGATCACGATCGCGGACACGGCCACGGACAAAGTGCCAAATGCGAGTGCCACGGCGGCAAGTGTGGGCAGCGACGTGAACGGGCTGGCGGTGAGGGACGCGTGCGAGACGATCCTGAAGCGGCTGGAACCTCTGCGCGCAGAACTCCCGCCAGGGGCCGGCTGGGCGGTAGACTGATCCATTGGTGGAGTTGCATGCAAATGCAACTGTTTCCAGGAACTGGTGATGCACGCCTACAGCAGCAAAGTGCAACTGTCGGCAACCGGCTTCGGAATGTAGGCCCAAGAGCAAGTGTTCCTTTCCCTCACATCCCGCCACGCAGAATCCGCACCGAGGCTCCCAACTTCGACACCGGCCACGGGGCCCACGGCAGCGACGGAAGCGAGTACTACAGCTACTTTGTGTACGGGGTCGGCTGTGCCGAGGTGGAGGTGGACTGCTTGACGGGAGACCACAAGGTGAGAGAGGCAACTGAAGGGCGAACAAAGGGCAAGCCAAGGTGCTGCGTACGGACATCGTGATGGATGTGGGCGAGTCGCTGAATCCGGCGGTGGACATCGGCCAAATTGAGGGCGCCTTCGTGCAGGTGGGAATGCACAAGTTGAGTGGATCCATTCCCCGCAGGGCTACGGCCTCTTCACTATGGAGGAGCTGAAAGTGCGTCCGGACGGGATCCGGCTGACCCGAGGCCCGGGCACCTACAAAATTCCGAGTGCCGACGACGCCCCGCGCCAGTTCCACGTCAAACTGCTGCACGGCTCTTCCAACAAGAGCGCCATCTTCTCGTCCAAGGCCATCGGCGAGCCGCCACTGTTCCTCGGCTCTGCGCCGTTTTTTGCAATCCGCGAGGCAATCCGAGCCTACCGCGCTGACAATGGGCGCACCGACTATTTCCGGTTGGACAGCCCCGCATCGCCCGAACGCATACGACTGGCGTGCGAGGACACAATCACAGAAAAGGCAATAACCCTGTCCCGGCTGGGAATCGGTACCTAACTCCGTTTTAGGCCTCCACCCTTCCTGCAAAAGCGCAGATGTGGACCGCCGAATTGTGAAACAGACCGCCGTTTGGCGGTGCTGAGTTGGTGGTGCTCCTTCTGTCAGATCCAAACTTGATCGTTTAAACCTATTTAAATAACTTTTCATAGTAGTCGCTAGAAGAGATAGTATTTATTAATTATTATTTATTAGTTACTATTTAATTCCAGATTTTCCTATACATTTTTTGCCAATCAATACTCACTGGTTGCGACTTGCGACTCCAATTTACTGGTGATTGTAGATGTGGCGCATTTCACTCTCTCCATTGACGCAGACAATCGATCCGCGCGTTGTTGGGCGGCCTTTGGTCGAATCTGTGTTTTATTTAGGTCCACGTTTCTGACTTGCATAGCTAGCCAATTTTGGATTCACTTTTTTGGGAGAAGCCTCTGCTAGTCCTTCCCAGCTATGGCTAAATTGCTGCTTTCGCTCCTGTTTCTCAGTCTCTGCTGGATTTCCCAAATCCGTTCATCGGAGTCGACGGAGATGAATCAGAAACTGGCAGACCCAGAGTCAGGGGGCGTTGGGCCTGAGTCAGTCCTTAAAAGGGTGAAGCGGTACGGCGGGGACGAGGAGGACCCAGAACTCCAGAAGGCACTTCTTGCTTCGTTTAACGAGGCCCAAAAGCCCCAGAAAAGGGGCAGCGGAAAAAAGTGGAGACTGCGCTTATGGACTTCTCGGAGTCGGTCGACAAACACGGCGGTGGACAGACAGAAGTCGGCGTTGCGCCGACAGAGCGAGATGGACGCGGCGATCGCGTGGTCCTTGCAAGAGGAGGAGGAGGAGGACATCCTGAACAGGATCATGGCCCTCTCGAGGCAGGAGTACGAGCAGAGGGCGGGGGGAGCCAAGGAACAGGCCATGCTGCAGAAAGTGCGCAGCCAATCCCGACGTATGCCCTCCAACGAGCTAGTGAGACTGAGCAAGGGACTTGGCTCTCTATCGTTGATTGCCTTCAGTACGCTTTCCTCTTGGACGTGGTGCCCGAGTGCCTGACCCGGATCAACTCCAAGTCGGGCATTTTCTCGCTGGGCGTGCTAATTCTGGAAATGTTGGCGCACACTTCCCAGCTGCAGCAATTCACCCAGCAGAACGCAATTGCCTTGTTCGTCAATTTGATCAGGGAGTTCGTGGGCAACAGCTTCTACGGCAAAATCGCCCATCTGGTGCTGCGCCGACTGGACCTGGAGCAAGGCGTGAGGGAACTGGTGAAGAGTGCCTTTCCTGGAATCTACGACACTCTGGAGGTTAAAAATGTGGAGAAAATTCCTGCACACAATTCCCTCTTTTTTGCAGAAAATTTTCGCCGAAGCAAAAAGAACCAATTCAAAATACTATTAGGAAAAAAGAAGCGAAAACTGAACGGAAGAAAAAGGGAGGAAGATTCGTGAAATAGGGAATAGAGATGCATCCCAGTGACGCAGTGACAACTCAAATTAACTATAACTATACCATATATTTGCAAGAACATTTTCACTTTCTCCGCCGCCAGAATTGGGCAAATGCAATCATTTCTCTTTAGAAATTAACTAACAAAAGGGCAAGAACCGGGAAAATAATGCAGATTTCGACCACACTCACCACCCTTCGTCGACAAATCACCAGTGTTGTTTAAAGCCGGTTGACGGCACTCTGGATGCCCGACAAGCATCACAAGGTTGTCGAACCAAAAATCAGAAATTTTAATTCCATCTCCCTTGCAAAAAGTACATACCTAAATAGTAAAACTCTGTTGCTAAAATATCAAACAGCGCAGGTGATATTTATGTGTATAAAGTACATTAGTACGTACGTAAATCAAAATTGGAATACTAATCAGTAATCACATGTGAACAAACGTCTACTTTTACCTTTGAGCGAAAGAGACCAAGTTGCCATGTAATTTCGTTTTGCGCCAGTACCGCTCAAACTTGCCAATTCAACAGCAAAGTGCAAGTACCAATTAAAAGAATTTGACGAAGGCAGCGGTAGAAAAAAATTTGCAATAGCTAGCTAGCCAGCACCAACACACAACTGCTTTCGTCGCTAATTACAATTATCCGTTCCCCATTTCTCAAAGGGGAAGAGGAAATGCCCGGACTCGTTGGTTGGATCCTGGCCCGGCGCAACTTTGTCTATTCCTTCTCCGTCTGCACCAGCGCCCCCTCGATGCTGATGTGCCTGCTCCAGGTGTACGTGATCGTCCGCCAGAGCCAGTTCCACAACCTGTTCTTCCTCCTCTTCTCCATCCGTGGAATCGCCGTTCGTTTTTGTGGTATTCCCATTGCTAGTAATACATCGGCAAACCGTGCAGGAAATATTTCTGACGCTGAACTCCTATTACGCGAATCGACTCCCCACCTTGTTCGGAGCCTTTCTGCTGCCCTTCTACTCCAATCTGCCCAACTGGGTGCTCAACCTGTTTTGGGTGAGCACCACGCTCTTCTCGCAAATGGACAATCTCTGCACCTCGTTCATGTTCCTGAATCGTCTAACTGCCGTCTTGATCCCCACCAAGCACAAACAGGTTGACTTCTTCTCCGGAATATGTATGGGGTTTTCTCCTTTTTGCACAGTTCTGGCGCAAATTTCGTGTCCTCTTTTTGCTCATTGTGTTCGTCATTCCCATTTGCACATCGTTGCCCTTGTTCTTGGGAGAAACGGCGCTGCAAGTGGAGACAGATGCCGCCACAAATCGCACCGTCTCCTTCCTGTTCTTGCCGAAAGGCGATGTGCGCAAGACAATGTTGGTTCCATTAAAAGGCCTCATTTTCAGCAAAAATGGGCGAACTACAGCAACGGGTTGAAGGCAATTTCATCGGTTCTCTTTCTGGCCGTCTGCTTCCTCATCAATTCGGTCATTTTCGTGCAATTCCGCAAAAAGAGCCAATTGGCTGGCTCTTCGAACCAAAGCCAAATGTCGTCTGTGCAGCACAAACTGATGGTCTACACGGTGGTCACTCTTGCGGGACACGTACTCACCGCAATATTCTTGGTATAATAATCCATACTTGTGAATCGCGTAATAAAAAATGCTGTCCGTTTCTGTTCAGATTTTTGTGTTTGCTATGCAACTATTCGAAACTACCCAAGCCCAAGTGAATATCCTAGCCTATGAGCTCTATCCACTGGTCAACGATTCGTGCACCCTGATCCTGTCCAGCTGGACAATACTCTGGGCCAGCGAACCATTTCGACGCGCGTTCATCGAGGAATTGTTGCCGAATAGAGTTGGCAACTATTTGTATGGAGCAGGGGGAGGAGGCACCACCATGCCTGCAACTGCAACCAAAGTGAAGCCAAGCTCCACCCATGGATCGGCCATGGTGGCTTGGAATGATTGATCTCGTAAAAATAATCAAAAAAATATGATTTTAGTAGTAAATTCACATATAAAAGGTAAATGTGAAGCTGATCTATTCCATTTATGCATAGCAGTTACAGCAAGGTAAGGTAATTGTATTGATTTTGATCACTGATGAGACAAGCCAATGAATAAAAAGAAGGCAATAATTGGTCCAGAATCAATCAATCAAATGTGTTCCCAATTGTGTTTCCCCGTTGTTCGTTCAATCGATGCTCGGGAGGGCGATGTTGAACTCGCAAGTGTGCTTTCTGCCCAACATGTCTGTGACCACGCATCTTCTCCTTTTTTTCAAGTCGTCTCCTTCATCGGCCGGGTGAATCGGAATGCCCATTTCGAAGAGTTCGTGCGTGTCGGTCGTCAATTCCTGAAAAGGGTGGTTGATGTCTAATTTCTGATAAAATGTATGAAAGTTGCCTCGTCGTACGAACACCAGGCATCGAAATTGATGCTGATCTCCGCTTGGGTGCCCCCAATCGAGAGCTGCGGCAGCACGTCGTCGACCAGTCCGCTCAGGAGGTGGTAAACGTCCGTCAGAAACTCTGCCGGACTCCTGTAGGCAGTGCAGAAGACCTTGAACTGAAGTGACTGCAGGTTGGGACAGGCAGTGAGCAGGAAGTGGACCACACTGCGCCAACGAGGTCCCAAACCGTCCAGATCCCTGGAGCAAGGGGACATTTCCAAGTCGAATTCGTAGACAATCCTCCTTGTTCTCTCCGCTGGAGCGATGCTAAAAGTGCTAATTCGTGACAACGGTCTTTATAATGTTCACGCACAAAAACATGTTTGAACAGTCGGCAATGGCTGGTTTCCTTGCTGATGCTGGGAACACTTCTGCTTCCTTGATTGCGATTTCAACTGTGTTGAGTGCCATCAAAGGTGCAATATTGGTCTCTAAAGAATCGATTTTAAAACATTAAAAATCGAATTGAAAACCGATGATCTGCACAGGCTCGGACACCTCCAACTTGCTGAGTGCGAGTGGCACATCAGAGTCAGTTTCGTCGTCCAGTTCTAATTTTAACATTATATCCATTTTTACTGATATCATGACTCACCTCTGTTCAAAAAGAGAGCGCAAAATGCCTTCATTGCAGAGCTACCCAAATCGATTTGCGGCGCCTGTTCGCCCAGATAGTTTTGCGAGATGAGTTTTTGCACTCTCAACTTTGCATTGTCAATCAGTCTGTTGATGAATCCTTTTGAGACTAAGTAAGGCCCTTGGAATTCACACTGAACCACAGAATTTACCAAGGTTCATTGAGTCGTTATTTGTTATCGAATTTGAGCTCAGAAATCGGTTAAATGGGAATTTGGGGACATTTTTCTAGCTGATTGTACCCACCGATTTAACTGGAGCGCGCACTACAGTTCTGTCCTTGTACAATTCGATGGTGTACCCGTCTTCATCGTCCGTTTCCTTTTTGAACGCGATGGTCTTCATTTTGATGAAATGTGCAATGAATACTCTAAAGGTGCTCGGATTCAGACACTTAAATGCAAATTGTTTGCTAATTGGCATGCGTTTTTTGGAACAAACCATGAATGTGACATACGAGTTCGTACTGCTAAGATCCATTGCGCCTTCCGGGGTCATCAAATTCTGCACCTTTTTATTCAAAGGTTTACTGAACAACATATTTTCCGCAACCAAGTAGAGAAGGTCTTCGGACAATATTGGCGTTGGTAGTTGCCGTGACATTATTCTTACTTCTTAGTTTAAGTATTCCTTAAAATTTAAATGCAATCAGAATCTGATATCAAAAGGGTTACACTATCAAACAAAAACTATTGATCCCTACCTTCATACATATTCATAAATCATGATGCGATAGGATAGGGAGATGGGATAAAATAGGGAGGAAAGGCAGCCGAGAGCCGATACCGTCCAAATGATGATGTGTCAACGAATTGAAAATGATGATGAGTAACAATTAAGTCATTTTGTAAGTTCAACAGGCATGGTAGTAGCAATTCGCAATTTGAACCTTTTAAAGCGACAAAATTTATATACATATAAACCGACTTAAAATAATAATTAATAATTCCAAATTTGCATTTTAGATTTTAGGTACATACCTACATATTATTATTATAATTTATAATTATAATCTTTAATCTTTGATCCACAAACCTTGATTGGACAACTCACTTCACAATAACATCCCCACACTACGCCCTTGCCCAGGCGCAAAGAGAGTCTTCAATTCATTGATTTTCTTTCATTTCATTCTTCGTTCAGCGGACGAGCATCGATAAGGACATAACTTTTCAGTTTCAGAATAAAAATTATTATAATTCAATACTTATTTATTATGAAAAATTTCATTAACATTCCCGAGCACTCCGTAAATGACTCGCTTCATGGCCTTGTTGCCGCAAGTGGTGGCGCCATTCGTTTTCATCCGGTATTTTTATCACTTACTATCTGTTATCTTATCTTTTCAGTTTTTACCTTTTTACTTATCAATTATCATTTTCAGTTATCACTTATCAGTTATCAGTATCAATTTTATTTTAATTTCAGCAAAATGAACGGGTGGTTTTGCGAGGCGATCTGCCTAAGCTAGCAGAGAAAGTTACTTTGGTTGGTGGCGGCGGATCCGGACATGAGCCATTTGCAGCGGGTGGGTGAATAATTTCTGAATAATTGCAATCACTTTTCCGTTCAGGATTTGTCGGAAAAAATGCACTGACTGCTGCGGTGTGTGGCGACATTTTCGCCTCCCCGCCATCATCAAGCGTTTTGGTAGGTCCTTCTAATTAATAAAATTCCATGCCTAGGGGACTTCACTGTTTAGGATGCCATTTGTGCTGTCAATAATCACGGTTTGATAAATGAAAAAAACGTGCAAAAATTTAAAACAAATATATTCCAAATTATAGCAGGCACACTCGTTTTGGTGATTAACTATACTGGTGAAATAAAAACTTATCTTGACTTGTCATTTATCACGCCTATGAAATTAGGTGATCGTCTGAATTTCGGAGTGGCAGTTGAGAAGGTCAAGTCGCACTCCTCGCACAAAATTGCACTCGTTTCGATTGACGACGATGTCGCCCTGGAACACAAATCGGAAAATGCCACCGGCAGCAGAGGACTGGTATGGGAAGGAAAAGTGTTTAAATCCACTATTTTCAGGCCGGCGCATGCCTTCTCATACACATTGTTGGCGTTCTGGCGGAACATCACGGACTGGGATTCGATGAATTGGTGGAGATTTCGCTTCAAATTGTAGAGAACACGGGTGTTTCGCAGAATCATTGAACTCACTCATTGCTTGCATTCCAGCCACATTTGGAGTCACGCTCTCTCCTTGTGCACTGCCCGGACATGGGAAAATGTTCGAATTGGGTGAGGCGGAATACGAACTCGGATTGGGAAGTGGGTGCAAAGGGAGCAATATCCTCGACCATTTGACTCTTCCAGTTCACGGCGAATCCGGAGTGGAGCGCAAGAAAATGGAATCTGCGAAGGAGATATGCGCCGAAGTGCTGCAGAGATTGGTAAAAAGCAAACGGCTCAATTTGTCAAAGGGTAATTAAAAAGGGGGAAAACTCAAATTGCCTTTGCATTAATTATTTAAGACGACGAAATTGCGGTTCTTTTGAACAACCTGGGTAAAAATTTGATTTCGCTTTTCCCTGAACCTGATCGTTTTGTTAGGCGCTGTGAGTCAATTGGAAATGGGCATTCTGAAACGCGAGATCATGGCGTGGATGGGTCAGCTCCAATAATTGAATTCCAATACTTCCCAAATAAACCAGTGGCCAACGACGTTAAAGTGCGGTGTTTCATCGCCGGAACCCTGATGACGTCCCTCGACGCACACGGCTTCAGCATCAGCGTCCTGCGGATCTCGGACGCCCGTTGGCTGCAGTGCATTCTCGGTCCGCTAGCCCCACCCCATCCATTCTTTCATGTCTGTCTCGTCCCATTAAGAACACCAGTCGGCAGTTTCCTGCCTATGGACTGCGACGAAGATTGATGTTAAAACGGCTGGAGAAGCGCAAAGTGGAAAAAACCTCAAACTGCCGGAGTTGAAAGACAGAATCGTGCAGCACTGTGGCCCTTCATGCCTATCGGGTTCGAAGGATCTGCACAATTTTGTGCTATTTTTAAATTCAGTCGAGCACTCGCGAAGTGTGAAGAAATGTCTGGAGAGCGCGTGTTCGGCCATCATTGGCGCCGAAGCGGAGCTCAACCGACTGGACACGGTTGTGGGGGACGGCGATTGCGGGACGTCGATGAGCACTGCGGCAAAGGGTGTCAAACGGGAACGCTGACAATAAAATCGTGTGAAGTTTGCAGCAATCCTTGGCGCCATTGAGCGACGCGATTTGGACTTCAACACGCCGAGGAGACTCTTCATGCAGTTGTCCGCCATTTTTGAACAGTCCATTGGTGGCACGTCTGGGGCGGTGTCGTTTTGCTCGGAATAGGGATAAAATGAAGTTTGCGTTCAGATTTACGCGTTGATGTTGAGCGCTGCGGGAAAGGCGCTGGAGGGACCGCTGTCCAGCGGGGCTCTGAAGAGCGCACTCCGATTGGCTCTGGAGTGCGTGGAATTCTACGCCGGCGCAAAACCCGGATACCGCACCTTGGTAGGACGGGGGTTGGTTCGGCATTTGGCGTCTAGCCACTCTCACTCAGGTGGACCCGTTGGATGCGGCCGCAAATTGTCCCGGCGAGGATTGGGCGCAAATAGTCGAGGTCGGTGCAGCACCTCAAAATCTCTCGATCATAATTGCCCATTTTATCTTGTTAGGCGGCTGAGGTGGCCGCGAAGAGCACCGCCCAGATGGAGGCGAAGGCGGGCCGTGCCAGCTACACAAACACCCTGCGCCAGCTGGAACCCGACCCTGGCGCAATGGCTTTCGCTGTTTGGTTCCGCGCCGCCTACAATGCCTTCCAGGGGGAAATTGAGAAGAAGTGAAAGACAAAAGATAAACGAAATAATACTACTAATGCTAACTTGGAATGATCTGGATCTAGATTTAAAATTCATTTGTTTTTTCATAACATTCCGTCCGTAATCTTTGGTCCCACAAATTGGGCGAAAACTGTTTGTTTGTTCCTTTTACTATTACGCCCAATTGTTAGTCGTCCTTTCACAGATAGGAGGCAAAGACAGCGGAACGGAGGAACGGACCTTGCTGCTGCTGGGCCGGACCCATTCGTTCATGCGAAAAAACAAGTGGGGAATGGAGACGTGAATTGATTGCACGTTTTTGGGAACAATTTCATTCACGTACCTATCCTCCATTGTGTTTCAATTTAAAATTTAAATTGCTTTCCTTGCTCTTTGATAAGTGAAAAAAGCTCTACGTTTGCATTCCAATTCGCACTGCCAACCTTCACGAGGAAGGTTGACGGTTGAGTCGCGAAGGTTGGTTGCTTCTGTTTCGTATGTATTAGTCATCGGGAGTGTGTTGGTCCTGTTTTTACAATGTTTCGCAGTTTTTGTGTAAAGTGAGTGGCTATTTAAAAGGGGAACTGTTTGCCTTCCCTCTCCAGCACAAGATTCGGGATTCTTTGCTCTTCGAATGCCCCGAGTGGTCCTTTCTCCCTTCTTCCACGCACATTCTCCAATTTGTTCGGTCCGGACCAAACGGAGGATTTATTGCTCATTTTTATTCTACCCCACGTTTCCCTCGCGTCAAATCGGCTCCGGAGCCTTTCGCATTTCCGGAGCCTTTCGCATTTGGTGCTGGTTGGGACCGATAAACAGCCACCGCTGGGCGAATTTGGACCCACAACTTTATTACACACCGAAACCTAACCCGTTTCCAGTTCCACCAATTTAGTTCTTAAAGCAATTACATCAACCAACAAGTCCCCACCGCAAAATGCCGATCGGAAAAATCTACCAGAACCCGAACTACCACGTTGTGCGGGAGGTAGAGGTGATCCGCCATGTGATCACCGGTCCCGAGGGAGTAAGCCACGACAGGATTGTGCAGCTGCTGCTCAGCCCGAACAACTCGCAGCGTCAGGAGCTGCTGCACCAGTACCGCAGCAAGTATGGGGGCGCAGACCTGGTGGAGGAGCTGAAGCGGAAGTTGCCGCCAAGCGAAGTGGCCACCAACGACTTTTTCCTCGCACTACTCGATACTCCCGCTGAGCATGACGCCAAGTACCTGAAAAAGGCGACAAAGGTGGCAGCAATATACTTTGACGAACCCTTTCACACATTGGCGTTCCACAGGGTCTGGGCACAAACGAGGACATGGTGATCGAGGTGAACGAAATTCTCTTGCACCGGCTCCATTCTCAGCTATTCTATTGTATTTTTCCCACAGGTCTTGGTTACGCGTTCCAATGCCCAACTGCGTGCGATCAAGGCCGCCTACCAGAAGTTATTCAATCGCGAGTTGGGCGCGGACATCGCAGCCGACACGAGCGGCTGCTTCAAAACCCTGCTGATGGATTTGCTGGAGGCAAATCGCGACGAGGGCTTCCGGACTGACCCAGAACAGGCAAAAAGGGTGAGTGTGTGGGGAATGGGACAAGGGAGTGAGAATTACCGCCATGTAAAGGACGCGGAAAGGCTGTACAAGGCAGGGGAGGGCAAATTGGGCACGGACGAGGACGCGTTCATCCGAGTGCTGTGCAACCAGAACATGAGCCAGCTGCTGATGATGTTCGACGAGGTGATCGGGCTAACCGAGGGATGGTGATTGAATTGCCCAAATTGGCAGTACGAAAAGCTGGGCAAGAAGCACACCATGGAGCAGGCGATCAAGGCGGAGTTCAGCGGAGACGATCTGAACGCCCTTCTGTCCATCTGCAGCTTTGTGCGCAACGGCATCATCGGCGAGGTGGCGGAACTGCTGCACAAGTGCCTCGTGGTCGGTTGAAGTTGGAGAGTGCGCGAAAGTGTGGAATGTGTTGCAGAAGGGCGGCAAAGACGACCTGCTGATCCACCTGGTCATCTCGCACTCGGAGCTGGATTTGCAGGACATAGAGAACGAGTACCTCAAGCGGTTCAAGGTCAGCGAGGGGAAAGCAAAGTGCCAAATGGCGCATTTCTACTCGCAGATTCCGCTCGAGCAGGCCACCGCGGACAGCGGAAAGCCCTCAACTCTGAAGAATGCGCTGATCCGCATGATCAAGGGCAACAAGTAGTCCGACTGGGGATGCCTTACTTCATATTTGGCTGAGACCGATACGCTATTTTGTCGCATTTTAGAACAAATTGTTCACTCATAGAATTAATGTTAATAATCTGGCAAAATAATGTTTTTACTAATTCAGCATATTTATCTTTATTCTGTATTTAGCACACTGAATTGGCGAAACACAATTTGGCAACTACTAATGAGATCATTACAATCGAATCGAATAGTTGTTTTTGGATTCACAATGTTGGGCAATGAAAATGTTGATAAACAATAATATTATCGCATAGAGGAGAGGGAGGGAGAACAAAGAAAAGGCAGGCACATAGTAAATCAGAAATCACAGAACAAAAGAAAAAGGCATAAAACTAAAATTTGACAAATATCACAATGTTGTGTGGGATATTTAGGGATTGGGGAAAACTAGACGCAATTATTTTACGGATAATTCGGTCTGAACCCGTCTAGGCTGAGGAAAAGCAATTTATGTGGTTTTGTGGAAGTTCTCTCCTAATTGTGTTTGCTGAGGACACTTTTCATTTTTTGACAGTTTTGCAGAGTGAGGGAGTGCACGAAGTGACGCAGCAGCAGCCGATCAGAGGGATCACCACTTTGGTCAGCACAGTTACCAGCACCTGTGGAAAAGTGTGCCATTTGGGGGACTAGGTAGGTATATCTGCAACAGCTGTACCACGGCGAAGACGCAGTAGACGACGATGTCGGAGACGAGCATAAACGCCTCTGCAATGTCATGTTCTGGACAACTGGAAGGTGATGCAACAGACCTCCGACAGAGTTGATGCCCTTCACCCAGTTGGCCGGATTCAGGTACTTCGCGAACCCCTCCGCCGTTATCTGGTTGCACTTCGGGCACTCGCCGACCGCTTCGCTCCACTCGTTTCGCACCGTGTTCGTCTCCAACTCGTGGTACACTGATTGGACGGGCCGACACAACTCTTGCCACAGTTCGGCATCGTCTGGCCTGAGCTCAAAAGGTCCGTTTGATCTCCAACAGTTGCCATTTTTTCACCTTAAGCAGACTATGTGGATGCTGCCCAGTGGAAAGGGTCTGATGCGCAGCAGCACAGAGCTTGGAGAATGCTGCTGTTCCTTCGTCGTTCTCGTTGTTCCCCCTTCGGATGGCACATTCACCGTGAATCCGTCAATTTCCCCGCCGTCATCCAGGCCGCCCAACGGACGCACGAATCCGTTCAGAACTCCACTGGAGTTGAACAGCTGAAAGGGAAAGTTGTTCGGACTGCGCGAAAGCATTCGGTCCAAACCGTCAAATTGAGCAGGGAATTGGAGAAGCGGTCGATGACGAGCAGGGCGGTGAAGTCGCCCAATCGGGAGGAGTTGTGCACAAAGGAGATGACTCTGCCGCCGCTTTCATCGCTCCCCTCTACTGTGGCTGTGGCACCGACCGAAGGCCTCTGCTTGGCGGACAGTGTCACCTCCAGAGAGAGGCCTTCGCTCGCACGCACCAAGGCCACCCGCTGCTGGGAGTCGAGCACACGCGCCGACCGAATCCACTTGTGTGCCGTGCTCAGCGCATCCGGCAGCTTGAACTGACTGGTGTCGTTGTCGTCCGCGTTCACGTAGTAGCTGGCGTCCAGCACCGAGCGGAACCGCTGAGCGGTGCAGTCCTCCACCCTCGCGTGATGGATCCGGTCCATGAACACTTCGCCCGACTGCACAAACGGAGTGCCGCGCTCGTCGAGGCGAAACCAGCCCAGCTTGTGGAAACTGAACGACCATGAGGCTCAGGTCACATAAAGCAGCTCACTCGTGTTCGGTTATCCGATTCACCGCCAACTGTCCGACCAGCTCGCCCAGCACTCCGTTGGGCAAATTCTCTGCAAAGTAGACGTCCGGCTCCAGCTGGATGCCGGCGGCCTTTGCGCTGCTAAGGCCCAGAACTGACAGTTTGAGTCCGGCGTACTCACTGAGCACCTAGAACGTAAGCATTTCGGCATCGCCAGATGAATGCAAGTGCCAACCGCATTGTGCATCGCCCCGTCCAGTTGCACTCTGACTCGGCGCCTCTCCAACTCCTCCCAATGCTGGCCCGCTCCCGTCCCATTCCCGTCCGCTTCCGGTTCTCGCCACGCCCACTGCGAGTACTGGATCAACGCCGAACTGACTGCGGGTTCGAGGCGCAAGGCGGTGAACTGGCGGTTGCGGTGCGCGCGAAAGCGCAGTTGGCAGCAAAGACGCGCGGAGGAGGAGGCATCGTGGTGGGTGGAGCACTGCCTCCCGGCGGGCTGGTTGGCGAAGAAAGTGCGATGGCACACGGACGGGGGTCTGCTCGTCAAGGGCTACAGAGTGGGTGGATGGACGGTCAAAGGACGACGGCAGCGTTCACCTTGAATCTGCCGCCACTTGGCACTCTGTTATTCTTGCCCGTCTCCTCCTCGCCGCTGTCGCCCTCATCGTCGCTCGCGCACTGTCCGTACTTGTAGCGGTCCGCCGCACAGTTCGCCGTTCCAGACTCGCATTCGCAAATGCAGCGCGTCTCCAATTCGGGGATGGCGAACCGGTACCTGCGACAACGCACACCCGTCCATTCACAACCAATTTCAAAAAATAGTACCTCTCCGTGATCGAGTGGTACTGCTCCAGGTCGAGCACCGTGATCGAGTGCAGCACATTCTGGCGCCCTTGGCCCCCCTTGTCCGGTGAGACTGCCTTCAGCCTGGTGCGCTTGGGCTGCATCGTCCTGCCGGCCAGCGCCACGATGAAGGAGAAGTTGGACTTGGTCTGCGTCAGCACCTCCTCTTCGAGCATTTCTGAGCTGGCCGAACTCTGAAAGGCAGACACTGAAGACAGGAGTCCATTATTCAATCAACCGACTTCTTTGGTCGAATCGCCGTTTCGTTCGGTCGACATTTTGAAGCAAACACTCTGTCCCACGGCGATGTTCAACGAGAGCTGTCTGGCCTGCTCCCCTCTCTGCTGGGAGGAGTTCGGATGTGGAGGGGCGGCCCTTTTGGTCACTGAATGCACACATCGCTAACCACCCAACCCACTCCCCGTCCAATTTACGTCTGGAACCGTGCGCCACAGTGATGATGGCTCTCGAACAGTGCGGCGGAGACACAACGGACCCCTCTTCGGCGCTGTTGCTGTTCGGCTCGGACGACCTTTTGTGGAGCTGTTGGAAGCGCTGCTGTGCCTGGACTCGACTTGGGGGCGAACAGGAGACGCTTTGGGGGCAGAGGGAAGTGCTGGCGAGGAGCAAAAGCAAGAGCCGGTGGACACGCATCCCAGGAGAGCAATAAGGCTGCGCCCTGGACTCAGAGGCTGCCGGCATCTGGAACATCCTTTGGTCGCCAGGAAGGGGCACAGGGGATCCGATCCGAATGCACAGCCGCAGTGGCGCACTGACTGTTTTTTGTGTGTGGGGTCCGCAAATGGGGAACGCGCACAAAGATGGCTATCGGCCCCCAACAAGGTGCAAATGGGAACGGGCAAAGGGGCAGTGGGAGGAGAGTGAATGAATGGCCTTTGTGGGGGTGGTTTGGCTTTGTGGGAGGAGATCAGAGGCCGAGGATCTGTCCCAATTGCCGTTCCCTCGGTTCGTTTCGGCCTTCTCCAGTAATTCCCCAATTTGGAGGGTTGGATTAGGGCGGGCGATGTTATCTGCGCGCAATCTGCTGGGCGGACTCCTGGATCGGGGGTGGACAAAAAAGTTTTGCATAATGGACTGAGGGAACCAAAAGTGGGGCACACAAATTGGGGAATTGAGATATGTGTGAAGGAGCAGAGACAGAAATGGGAATCGGGCGGACGGCTATTTGGGGAATCGGCCCAAAATTGGGGTGCGCTCGGGGAAGATTCGGCCCGAAACCAATGGCCGAGTTTGGTGCACGAGCTGTGTCCCCAATCTCGTTTGGGCCTTTTCCTGGACCAATTTGGCGGCCCTCCCATAATTGGCCTGTCATCATCATCTGCCTCCTCCCCGGCCCTTCCGCTGGTTTCGGCCCCTTCCGCTCGAACTGATTATCGCTCTGCAGCAATCATCTGCTGTCTCTGTCCTGTCCTGTCTCCCCGCGTGTGTCCTTTATTTTTTGTTCCCGCCCCAATAAGTGGGAAAAGCAACGGAAATCAAATATTGCTGTTCCGGCGCAACAACCAATTTGTGGCCGAGCACAAACAAACAAACAAAGGGGCACAAACCTGGGCAAATTAATTGCAACTGCCGTTTGTTCCAGTGCGGGGAATTAAATACTTGCAAATGCATAGTATGTGCGTACAGTGCCCACTGACCCTCTGACCCGGTGGGGACTAATTGGATTAATTGGGGGGCGGCACCCGCGAAAGGGAAACTTGGAAAGGGAAAAGACCGTCCACCCGGGGCAGGCTGATCTTGTCAATCCGGATTAGCATTTACGGTGCAGGCGCCAAAAGGCGGCCGGACAGGAGGGAAGTGACCGCCAACGGGCACTTTACAACCAAATCCGCAACAGATCGTGGCAGGCACAGCTGAACTGGCTGGGGAATGGGTGATTCACAGGAAGTGGTGTGAGTCAACTAACCGCAGAGGAGGCAGGGGGAGAAAGAGAGACCGATTGTCGGACTGCTGCAGATCACGAGCACAAACCCACAAACGGACCCCAGTGGCAGTCCCCCAATACCTATGTGCACTCTCATCACCAGAGGCTCGATTGGCGCCTTCCGGAGATCAGTTGCAACAATTCGATCGGCAATTATGCGTCTGGGGGCGAGTGATGGATCGGTGTTAAAGAAAGGGACAGCGGACGCAGTGAATCAGCGGAGAGGGGATTGCGCGGATCATCGCGCAATCCCCGTCCGCCGGTTGCGCCAATTCAGGTAAACAGGTGTCGCGGAATGAGTGGAATGGACCTTGCATAAGGGAGTAGGTGGGTGCTTCATTTGCACTCCTCGGGATGTTTGCCTTTCAATTTGGCGCTGCCTTTTGTGGTCAAATGAAGGGCAGCACCCACTGAGTGGGAGGGAGGGAGGGAGAGTGTTTGCGCCGATTAGGTTAAGTGTGCGCAATAGGGAACAAACACTCTGGGACGACGGATTTGGATCCCAGAGGCACTGAATGGACACCTTGGAGGGCGCTCATCCACTTGGGGGAAGAGTGGGGCATCATCAGACTGTTTAACAAAAATGGCGCAAAACGGGATTTGGCGCCCCGGTTGCGAGAACGCAGCGAATGCGAATGAAATGAGCGGTCGGCGAGAATTATCCATCTCGGACGGCGGCAGCGGTCGGAGGAAGGCGGCGCCACGGTCGGCCTTCCCCCAGTTGAAATTGATGAACTTCTGCCTCCAACCGAATGGGCGAGTGACCAAAAAAGGCCTGGAATTTGGAAGTGAGTCAAGCAGAGATGGGTCTTGGGTCCTGGGTGTTGCTTTCGCGTGGAATGTGTCTGACAGTTGATAAGTGCGCCCAGTGATTAAACATCCGAGGACAAGCATTGCGGTGTTTCTTGCGATTCCCAATATTCTGAGCCAGTGTTGGGCTGTTGGGAGAGCAAAGGCAATTGTTCAAAAAAACACTCATCCACACAGATGCCCCCGATTATTGCGAAACATTTCATTTTAATGGCCACCGATCACCCCTCGGCCGATTGCGTTTGGGCTTCTTCCCAGCTTATCAGCAAATTGGCTCTCCGCACAAATGTGTTGTCCAAACGCGGCACTCCCTCTGCTTCCGCCGCCACCCCTGCTGTGGGAATGCTCTATCGGCCGCCACAAATTTGGGGCGATTTGTCCCGTGGGAAAGTGACAAAATCGTCGCCTCTCACCGATTATGCAATTAAAACAAATAATTATTAAACGTTAATTAATGCGACAGATTCAATCGACAAATATTGCGCAATATTCCGCCAATGCCCGGTGCATCTCAATTTGTGGCTCTGACCCTGGGCGGCGGTCCCGAAGGCGCGAAATGATTGAAATGCGCGCAAAGGAAAGCGAGCGATTAATTGACGGGGCGCAAATGGGTCAGCGGGATCCACCACCCATTCCCTCTCCGGCAGATCGCGCCATCTGATAAGGTGCCGCCGCAGCCCCCGACCGCCGGATCGCGCAAAAAGCGGTCAAGCGGGTGGCGCAGAAAAATATTTTGGTTATTAATGAGACAAACAACGATTCCCCGGAACAGCTGAATCCAGCCCTTTCTGGTTTTCCGTTTGTGACCCAAAAATTGTCAATTTGTCTGAGGAAAAAAAGAAACACCGAAAATGGGCACAACGCAAGTCCATTTGCCTCGCATTCCTTCTCCTAGCGAACACAGCAACATATTTCCCCTCCACTCAAAAACCACTCTCCCCACTCCCAAGGCCATCTGTCGCCCGGGCGGTTGAAGAAAAATGCAAAATTTATTGGAGGAGGAGGCAATCAAGCGACTGAAATTACCCAATTATTGATGATGATGACCCAGTTGGCGTATTTATCATTCGATTTTCCGGATCAGTTTGCAACAATTCGATCGGCAATTATGCGTCTGGGGGCGAGTGATGGATCGGTGTTAAAGAAAGGGACAGCGGGCGCAGTGAATCAGCGGACGGGATTGCGCGGATCATCGCGCAATGTGGCGGCGGATAAACAGAATCAGAACGTGGGGGGGGGGATCATCAGTGCGGGTCTCCCGTCCGGTTCGGGCAATGGGCCCAGTGTTGAGCCCACAAAGGTACGAGAAGAGGGAAATGCGCGAAGGGACTGGGCTGAAGCGACAAACGGGGTCAGTGCCGCACATCCATCATCATTATTCATTACCCCGCCAGTCCAGGTCTCGATTGCGCCATTTGATTGGGTGCCGCCGCAAAAACCCCAATTCGCCCGATTGCGCAAAAAGCGGTCAAACGAGCGACGCGGCAGAAAAATATTTTGTCAATTGACTAAATTGGGGGGAGAAAGCGCTCTTTACTGTCGAGACATAACTTCAGAGTGGAGGGGAGTGGGACAGTGGAATTGTGCTTACCAAATAACAAATCAGCAGATGAATGAATGGAAATATTCCGAAATTGGGTGCGGCCAATGGATTGAAATCAAATCTCCGCATTTTGGGGAATCATTTGTCTTGGTTGGAGCCGCTTCATTTTTCAGACTCTCTGCTCACTTCTTTTTGCCGTACTGGACGCCCGAGTGGAGCAGCGGGGTCTGGTCCTTTCCCTCCAGAAAGAAGGTCTGGCACTCGCCTTTGCCCTGCAAAGTGCAAACCCACTCAGGGGTGCTCCACTCTCGCCAACCTTGATTTCAACTTTTCCTCGCTCAAGCGTGTAGAATTGCGGAAAGAAGCATTTCAGCAGGTTCTGCGAGGACTCGCTGATCTGTCTCACGCGAACAAATGAACGTCCATTTCCGCTTTTGGGGGTGTACCTGGATTTTGTTGTCGACTCCGGTTGACTCCTGAACGGTGATTCGTGGGTGCTGTGTGGGTGACTGGACCACTCACCATCCTGGAAGCCATGTTCACGGTGTCCCCGAACAGGCAGTAGCGAGGGGCGGCCATCCCAATCTGCGATTGTGTCCGTTCACCCGAAACTGGAACAGCCCTGACTGACCACTCCCGCTGCGACCGCTCCGCTGTGGAAGCCGATGCGTGCCGAGACAATCTCGTCGAGGCGATGCGACACTTTGAAGTTGGCCACAAACTGGAAGCACTCCTCTGGCGGTTACGCACACAAAAGTAGGCCCACGTGTCGAATCTTGAGCGCAATGTCCGCAATGTGCTGCACGTGGGCGTTGCCGTTGTCGCGCGGGACTCCGGAGACGATCATGTAGGCGTCGCCGATCTGAAGGCAGAACATTGTGTGTGCGGGGAGGGGGCCTTGGGCATTCATTCTGACCGTTTCCACTTTGTACGCGTCGTGCTTGGCGATGATTGAGTCGAAGCCGGAGAAGATCTCGTTGAGGAAGTTGACGATCTGGTGCGGCGTGGAGTTGCCCGCCAGACGGCCGAAGCCGCGGATGGACGAGAAGAACACGGTGGCGTTCAGGTAGAGCTGCGGCGGCACCGCCCGTCCCGCCTTCAAATCGTCGGCAATCGAGGCGGGCAGCATGTTCTTGAGCAGCCGGTCGGCCTGCTGCTGCGCCTCTTCCAGCAGCTGTGTGCGCTCCTTGACCAGCTGCTCCAGGTTGCTCGTGTACTGCAATGGATCTGACTGATCCGGCTGACCCCTGTCCAACTCACGTTTTCCATCATTTTCATCATCTGGTCGACCAGCGAGCCGTTGCCCGTTGACTTCAGATTGGCGTTCACGAGGCCCTTGAGTTGGGATTATGTATTTGAAATCGGCTGTCACTTGCCTTGATGCGTTTGATGTTCGGACGCATTTCGGGCAGCTCCAGCCAGCACGCCTCCAGAGCCTGCAAACTTGTTCCAGTCCCCACCCCGTTGGCCCTTCGCACCGAGAGCAGCTGCAGATTGTACGCCTCTTCTGAGGCGGCGATTTGTTGCTGGTTGGGGAACGTGGGTCGAATCAGCTGGTCGTCCTCGTTGGAGAGGGCAATTTTCTGCAGAATCTCTGCAAATGACACAAATTGGTTGGTAGTGGCCCTTCCCGTTGCTGACTGGACGGCGGCAGGTTGCGCTCGTAGAACGGTTCCAGCTTGAACAAAATCTGGTAGAGCACCATCCCCAACGAGTACATGTCGGCCGCTGCAGATGGTTAGTGCCTTCTACTTTGGGGTGTTTGGCTGTCACTTGCCTTGACTGCCCTGCGGCAAGTGCTTGGTGGACACGAACTCGCGGATCACCTCCGGCGACTGTTGGATGTATTCTGTAGCCACCAACCCATCATTCATCGGAACAGCACAATTCTCTGTTCGCACTCACTTTTGATGGTCTTCTTGTCGCGCATCCGCGCATTCGTCAGGTCCTCCTCTTCGCCGTGATGGCTGTCCAGGGAGGAGCCGGTGCTCTCCTTGTTCTCCTTGTTGCGGTGCTTCTTTCGCCTCTTGCCGTTGGCCTCCTCCTCCCCCGCCTCTCCGGGCGCCTTTTCCTTGTCCCTGTCCTTGGCCTTCTCCTTCAGAGCCGCCGTCTCCTTCGCCTTCCTCTCGCGCAGCAGCTCACTCTCGCTCACGTACCTCAGCTCGTTGTGGCGCAGTTTGTCGCCAATGATTTCGTCGGTGCCGAAGTTGGTCAGCTTCACGTTCCAGTTGGAGTCCACCAAACAGTTCTGCAGACACAGGAACCCGTGGTACTTCAGGATGGACGTGTGGATGTAGTACACTCCCTGGGGGCACATCCAGACCGATTGTTCAACCAGTGCCCACCTTGACCACATCTCTGGCAAAAGACACCTGGAAGTTCCGGCTGACCTTCAGCTCCTCGTTGAACAGCACGTCCTTTTGCGGCCAACACAATTCGAGGCCAGTTCAAACGAAATGCGCACTCACCTCCAAACTGCCCCGCTGGCAGAGCAGCCACAGCACGATGAACTCGTTCTGCTGGTTGAAGCTGATCCCGTAGAACTTGTTCAGGTTCTCGAATTCGGTCACTTTCATCTCCTTCAGACGTGCCAGGTCGTGCTTGGTGAAGGTCACGTTGCGCGTCTGCTGGTATCGCTTGTAGGCGCACTTCACCCCATTGGCGACCGCCTGTTTGGCGGACAGACGCGAATTTGCCGCAGAGCCGTAGCTTCCGGTGAGAGAAGAACTCTCCAGAGACTTGGTCGCGTTCAGAGAACCCGATTTCTTGGAACAGATTCAAATATATATTGCGCCGCCCATTTCTGCTGGATTACGCTCTTTTTGGTGCGTCCCTCCTGCAGCAGACGGATCTGCTCGCGGGGAATGCGCCAGGTCATTTCGTAGAGCATGCGCTCCTTTCTGAACGGGATCAGCCGTTAAATTTGCGAAAAACGCTGACTCTTTGACGTAGAACAGGTAGCCGAGCGGAATGGCCACTGCAAATGTATAAGTAGATTGTCTTAGAGACTAGAAAAACTAACCCCCGACGAAGAGGAGCACCCCGAGAGTGATGTAAATGTTCGTCCAGTCGCAGAGTCCACCGTCAAATCCGCATTTCGGGATGTCGTTGGGCAGGTAGCCGTCGCTGCTGCTCCAGTAGTGACTCATTGTCTCGTGGGCCACCTGACGAATGGAGACAACGCTTGGTGTTCGACCGTCCATCTCCGGGCAGAACTCACGTGCTCGGAGCAGTCATTCTCGGACACGTTGCACTTGTGCTTGTCGCTCAGCTTGGCGGTCAGCTCGACCACGATGCGCATGCTGCCGTTCTTGGTGTGGTAAGTGGCGTAGCTGGGCACGCGGATCGCCTTGTTGTTCATCAGCACTTGGCCCGTCGCACCGATGTACTGGCGCCCGGTCATTTTCTTCCAGATGAAGCGTCCGTCCATGAAGATCTGCTCCTTCTTCGTCTCTTCCACCGAGTCGCGCACAGCCAGCCCGTAGAGGAACAGTGCGTCGTAGAGAGACATGTAGGACAGAGTGGCGTACTTCAGAGGAAGGCATCAACCAACAATGAGTCTGACTTTTATTACTGTTTCCTCACATAGCTGCTGACGATGCCCGTCAGTTTGCTGAAACGGTGCTCAAAGTCTTCGATGAACTTTTTGTCGTAGCCGTGTGCCGTGATCACAATCGCGTCGTCGAAGGCCATCTTCGCCTCGTGCTTTTCGATGTTGCTCGCTTCCCAAGGGTAGTGGTCGTGCATCTGAAGGTGCTGGGGTCCAACCAACTTTGGACTTTTACTCACGTGGGCCAGCCACGGGATGATGTAGACGTAGTCGGACGTCTTCATGTGCGACCGCTGGACCGCAATCATGAAGTTTCTGGAGCTGTGCAAGTCCATGCCCATTTCCACGATGATGACCCTGGCCCGATTTCGCAGCTGCTTCAGCTTGCCGGTGGAGATGATCTCGTCCGGACTCATGTACGGGTCCAGCTCCACCTCGATGTTGATCTCGATTTGCGTGTCCTTCAGGTAGCTCTTCAACGAGTGCAGCGACAGGCGCTCAAAGTTGACGCTGGCCTTCACGAGACCAACCTAACGGAAATGTTCCAAAGTCCCGAAAGGTCCTTGGAGGGGGGACCTGTTTCCATCCGTACAGGTCCAAAAAGGTGCGCGTTGCTCGCGCCATTTCGGTGGCAGAGGTCAGTGCAACCGATCCGAGTGTGTCGAATACTGTGGGAAAGGCATTTACATAAATATTTTGTGAAGAATGTCCGCCAAATCGGCTTCACTTGTGCGGTCGGCGAGTGCATCATCACCGGAGAGATGCGCAATGATGGGCACTGAACAATCGATTGAAACCTGTACTTCGACAAAAGTATTCCATTTTCTAACCATTCCAGCGAGAAACCAGTCGTCCAATTGAAAGCATTTCTGAGGGAAAACTGGAAACTTTTCGTTCGCAAATTTCAAACCGTTGTTGCAGCCTGGTCCAAAGTAGACGCTGGCGTTGCGCATGTAGTGCAGGTAGGCAGCGTGCTCCACCCCGCTCAGCCGATTGCAAGACTCCATTGTGATAATCCTGCGGAAAACACAAGAATCGTTTAATCACAACTAAAATGCCGCACTTGAATTCGATGCTCTCCGGGAGAATGTTCCGCTCCTTCATGTCCTTGTAGCACATCTCCAGCACTTGGGGCTGAAGGCGGAACATGTTCAACGTTCACTGTTATTATGCCCCATGACCCAGGGACACCAACCTCGTTGATGATGTTTGGGTTGTTCGGCTGCAAATGGGCCACATTGATCACATTTTTGGCGGCCGAAAAGCCGGCCAACAAAAGCAGAATTGCATGTGATGGGGACATTGCCTAAACAGCGAAGCTGTACAAAATGTCGAAAGAGGGCAAAAGTGGAAATGGGATGGCGAATGCGGACTCGCTGCTGTCGAATTGAGGCATTAACAGACTTCCCTGTTCTTTCCATTTGTGACGCTTTTAGAAATGATGAAAAGTGAAAACACCTTCTGCTGGCTGTTTGCCGCTTTTATCCAAGCAGGACAGGACTTACGTAATTCATAACGTAATTCGAAAGACGTAAATGAGAGGAGAGGAGGAAGGGAACATTTCCCCCAAAATGGCACCGAAATGTTAATGGAAACTAATGGAAAAGGCCGCACAACGAGGGTCCTTTTAAATTCACCTCTTGGACCGAAATAGCCAATGGCGGAGATGTCGTACGGTGGCGAAGAGATTATGCGCAGGAAGTGCGCAAATTCGGCCTTTGGGGATTTCGTATATGCGAGAACTGTCCATTAGTCGGCGAAAAGGAAATCCATTAGGCAGGCGGAGGGTTGGCCGAGTTGCGGCAAAGGTGCAGCACAGACGCACAGACTGTGGTTCGCGGAGGTGTTGTTTATGGAATGGGGCTGATGACGAAAGTGTCGGGACAGTACTGTGCACCTCGGGGCACACATACTATGCATCGAATATACGGTGGGCGGACAACGCATAGAGAGAGAGAGAGAGTCCCGGACTTTCGTTGTCGTTTTCCTCAAAAGCCATCATAAATAAAACTTTGGCAGAAAACAACCTTTCTGTGTGGTTCATCACACATTTTTAAATTTTCATATTGTTCCCCCCATCAACTTTTGTTCAGATCGGCAAAAATTTATCATGCGCTTCGTTGGTCGTTTTGCGGGCGCTCCTCTTACACGGAGAACGGCCACCAGCAGCCAGCCGTCTTTGTCGAAGTTATCTTTTGGAGTGCTGGCCCATCCCCACTCCGCTTAGTCAAGCTATCGCCACTCTGCTGCAATCAGTTCTCCAAACATACCATTCCCTCCCCTTTACATCTCATTGCTCCGGTCCAAACCAACAAAATTCTCATTCATTCCCCTCCGAAGAATTTATTGATTCTGACGCATCCTTTATTTGCGAATAATGACAAGTCGAGAGTGTCCAGCTCGGCAACAGGCGGTGCCCAGTTCCTGTTCCGCCCAGAATCCGTACACGCACTTCCGAAGCTGTTGCACCGTCCTGAACACAAAGGTCGGCTGCCCACTTTGGTGGGCCAAAGTGCCGTTCCCCACCGTTAAGGAGCACGCACAGCTCTGCGGCGTGCTCAGTTTCTCGATGTTCCTTTGCCTCGTGGTGATATCGCTGATGCTGTTCGGCGCCCTCTCCATCTTCTACATAATCACCGGGGTGATCGTGTTCTCCCTGCTGATGAAGAGTCTTTTCGGCGCGGTCGACAAGCTGGCCATCCTTTTCTACCTGCTCTTCGAGGTTAATTTGTAGACGATGCACACTCACTCTCTATCGTCCACACTTTGTATCCAGGCCATCCAAATTGGCTTTTACCTGGCGCTGATTTTGTACATTGCGCTGCCGATGATATTTGTGCAAGTGCCAACTGTGAACTGCTACAACAAGGAGACCGTGGTCAATGGGACTGTGACGCGGAGGGAATTCTGCGAAACGGAATATGGAGTGGGCAGCTCTTATAGAGGCATTTTTGGGGAAAGAACTGAATAATCGACACGACAAAATTGTTGAAGACTATGCCGAAGTACTGTTTTTCGTGGTTCTGCTGGTCGCCATCAAAATGTACTTTGCGCGAGTGTTTGCCCACTTCTACAAGTACTTAGCGTGGAACGAACGCAGCTGCATCGAAAGAGCGATGTACTTCAACGGACGGTCAGCGAAAACGGAAGGGGAGTTAGTTGGCTGCAAAAGTTGTCCTTTAAGCGGTTGCCAAATCACGGTGGACCAGCTGTTCCCGCCGCCTCCGCCCGGCTTCTGGGAGAACCATGTTGTGCGCGACAAGGACTACGGGTACAACGTAGCCAATGGTAGCGGGGGGAACTATTGCATTGTCCACGTCCAGTTGCATCCCCTTTTCCGCAGTGGGCCAATTGCCGGTGATGGAATTGCCGTCGTACGCCCAGGTTGTGGGCGAACGGGAGCCGACCAAGGAGCAGCGGAAAACAACGCCCCAATTGATGAGTGGGAATGACGCTGGCGGGGTAACCTCGTCGTCGAACAACTCTTTTGCTGATAATGGCCAGAGCGGGAAAGGAAATCTAAATGCACCGGACATCGTTTGACCGGCTCCACCATTCCCACAGCCTGGCAGTCTCAACTCCATTTTGTGTTTTGTTCAGTGAAGAGAACCTCTAAAACCCAAGGTCAACCTTTGCTGGATCACCTTTGATAAATATTATATATGAAAAGTGATAACAGATTGTGGTTATTATCACTCAGTAACTTGGTCCAATTTACGCCTTTGTCTAGATTATTGCTTATTTTTTGCAATTGGGGAACAAAACACTCTTGTTTTTATTTTTAACAAAATTTAGTTTTACCCTTACCAAAATACAAACAGTGATGATATTTCGGGCATGATGCAATCTGTGCCAAGTCTGTAGGAACTCATTCTCGGTGGTTAAGCACTGGCGTTGTTGTCTTTCTGTAAAAACCACAACATGGCTTCAATCGATGTTGTTCCCACTTGTGCAGTGCGATATTGCCGCGTGATGTCGCGAATCTTCAGCACAGTGCGATTGTAAGCCTCCATGCCGCAGTGCCGGAAAATGTTGAACAGACGCGCTTTCACCAACAGCAGCCAGAACTCGTCTGCACCAAAAGCATAATAAACATTCGCATTCCTAAACCCTAAAGTTCACCGAAGTCTTCCGGAAAGTTGTGGGCGCCGAGTGTCTTTTGGCTTTCGTGAAATTCGCGCAGCTTTTGTACGGAGAACTTTGGATCTCTGAGGATGTGCTCGGCTGTCTCTTTGGTGTCGCTATCCGACTGCTCGCTGAGGTGCATCAGTGTGGCGGCCGAGTCCAGCATGTCCAGTCCTGTTGCCATTGCCAAGGAGATGTCGAAGCCGGCGGAACCTTGCAAAACGTTAGGATTTTACCAATCTGAAAGCAAACATCTTTTGTTTTCGATTTACCAGTTTGCTCGAGCACCTCTATGGTCATTTGCTCGACAGTTTTCGTGACCAAACTGCTTGATTCTCCGTCCTCTTGGAAAATGGTGTCCTTGTTCGATGCCATGCGCAACAGATTTTCTGCCAAACACATCTAATCGAAAATCAACTTTAAAATAAGGCAACTTCTCATTTCTTAGAGCAACCATCTACCTCGCATTCATCGTTGTCGGGTGCCCCGTCCCCGTTGCTGTGGCCTCCCTGCTCTTTGAGTGCAGCGCCCGGCAATTTGTCATTGTCCTTCGCATTCGCACTTTGTCCATTTTGAGCGTCTTTCCATAACTTGAAAAGGAATAATAATTAAACCTAAACATTGTTCGTCTATTTCAAGCTAAGAACGCGAAGGATATATCATTGGAAAACTCAGTGTGCTCCTCTAATCAGGCCTGTAGCCAGGGGGGGGGGGACAAACGTGCACGCTCCCCCCGTCGCCCCCAAATTTTCAATTTTTTTTATCACTTTGCGCTGCATTTACAAAACTGGGTAAGCAAAGGTTTGAATCTATTTTTGTAGCGCTTCCATAGATCTATCCAATTAGTTCAAGAACTCGGTTATAGCTAGTCAAACCTCGATTTGTTGCATGGCGTGCATTCGAAGGTGCTCCGAGAATTCTCTTTTACTCACGAATTCGCTGGAGCAATCGCCCCAGCGGCAACGGTAGGTAGCCCGAGACCTCGTGAACATTTGTTTAAGAGCTGAACTGCTTGACGCACCCGATGCCATTGGAATAAAAGATGGGTTTGGGAATGGAAATTAAAATTACGAATGTAAATTTAAAATTACGAAAGTACAAATTTGGTCTAAAAACTAAAATAAAATTATAAAATGCGTTAAAAATTATTATTAATAATAATAATTATTATTTATTATTATATTACTAATTACTACACAGGTTTTTTAGGCTAATCGACGGGAGACGGGGAGAATGATGGTGATGGCCTACTAATGGTTGCCGCGCTGCCGAATTTCTGCTTTTGCCTTTTCCTTCGAAACAAAATGCCAATAGCCTGCCAGCGCAACAATATTGTAATAGTATCTAATATTGTTCTTAATTTTTCTACGGATCATCGGGTTATCCCTAGGGTTGTCAAAACCGGTAAATTTACCGGTAAAAATGATTTTTTACCGCCCCTTATAGGATCGGTAAAAAATAAAATTCACTTCTTGGGAACCGAATTT
>VAHH01000415.1:0-31630 GCA_013357305.1 Radopholus similis | reverse complement strand
ATATTCGTGCTCAGCTCGACGAGAGGAATCGAATGGTATATAAATTGGGCTATTTGGTGACATCCCCATAAACTACACTTTAGCCAATATGATAAATAATAATTCTATGATTATTTTATATTTTTAATCTGGAATATTTAGCTCTATCAATAAAACCTGAAAGACACTTGCAAATGAAGCTGTTGATGCACAATTTCTTCTCATCCCACTTCCTAAAGGGTGTGAATACCGGTTATCCGCTGATATTGCGTGCAACCAAAATTGAGGTTTGGCAATAATTTCCTCGTAATTTGTTGATCCATCCGTCGAAAGAGAGTGGACGCCAACTTCAACGCAGAGTTCGTTAAGAAGATGATGCCACGCCTGGACTACCAGGCTCTTTTGCAAGCTGCCAAGGTGGTGGACCAGAGCGCAGTGGCGGAACTGCCCGAAGAGCTAAACGTCGAGTGGGAGAAAGACGAGGAGCTGCTAAAAAAGGTCGAAAAAGAAATCATTCAGCTCCAGGAAGAGGAATGGCATTTGTGGTTTAAGATGAAAACTAAGGATATGGGATTTGACTGAAACTAAACATAAAAATTACACCGACCTAAAGCCTCCCTCCTCCCCTGTTATTTGCCAATATTTTGCAGATACATTCGCTGTTGATGAGCTACGAGATTGTGGAGGGCGAGCTGGAGTGCCCCGAAACACATCACGTGTTCAACATCCGAGAGGGCATTCCCAATTTCCTGGTCGGCGCTGACGAGGTCGCCTAGGATTCGGACCTTGGAATCAAGGTCTGAAGGCAAATTCCATGTTTCTGTTCCCAATAATCCATCTCTGCAATTTTTTGAGTTTATATTTGAGTCCGCATTAAACACATATTCAGACCGCTGAGATCTGTACCATTCCATTCCCTCGAATTAGCCCTTTTGGAGCTGGGAATAGCTTAGTCCCAGAACATCACTCCTCCGTTTTGAATATTCTGATATGACCTCATTTTGAAATGAAGATTATTTTTTACTTGGAATTTTGACGCAAATAGATATAAACTTCGCCCCAGTTCAGGAAGGATTCATTCGTCCACGCTCTCCACTCGCCTTTCGGTTCGATTCCATAAATCAGTTGCCATTTACTAAAATCTAGTGCAGTGTTTATGCATGTGCACAAAATGCGAATCTGCAAATTAGGTATATACCGGACGCAAGATTGACTAATTTGAATACGAATAGACGGACAAATTGATCTGGGGAATCTGCATTTGGGACCAATCAAATATTGAAGTTGGGCCAGGGGAGGGAGAATCGAACAAATATCAATTGGGAATAAGTGAAGTAAGCATCTGCCGTTTTTATTCTCTGTTCCCGTCTGGTGAGCCTCAACTGTTCGTTTGGAAGTTGGGGTTCGTGTACGAGAAGTTGGCAAACGCGTCTGGGTCCTGAACAAGTTTGTTCCATTAAAAAGCCGATTTTTCACTCACAATGGACGCCAGCAAATTCTTGTCCTGGATGGGCGTGAGCACTGCCTTCTCCTGCGTGAAGTCGTCGTCAAAGTTGGACGTATCGTTGGCGGATTTCTGCAAAGTTGGGCCCAAACTTATTTCGCATCTTCGCGGACGCACCACAAGCGGTTTGTACGGCGCCGGCACTTGGCGCGTCTCGAACTTTTTCCAGTCGACACCTCGGAAGAAGGAGTGCTGGCGGATGGGGCCGTCCGGACAGTCGGGCATCCCCAAACGCGTGTTCGGGTTCCGGTCGAACAGCTGCAAACGGTATTCAGTGAACGAGAAATCACTTGCTGGCTCACCGCGGACAATATCTTCGCTGCCTCTTTGCCAATGGACTTAGGGAAGTAGGGCCGCTCGTTCAAGATCGCGTCGAACAGCTCGTCTTCGCCGTCGCCGTGGAAGGGCGACTGCCCGATCAACATCTCGTACATGAGCACTCCCAGACTCCAGAAGTCCACCGCCTGGTTGTACAGTTGGCCCTTGGTGGACAAAGTGGTGTGTCTCTCTGCTGGCTGTTCACCACTCACTTTGATGATCTCGGGCGCAATGTAGTCGGGCGTCCCGCAAAACGTGGAGGCCATCCCGTTCTCGCGGTTCAACTCCGTCTTGCACATCCCGAAGTCGGCCAAGTGCACATGGCCGTCCGAATCCAGCAAAATGTTGTCCAACTTGAGATCTGCAAAGATAGATGCCAATATTTTTTCGGCGAAATTCAGAAAACGTCAAGATTTTGGCGGCCTTTTTGAATGTGCTGCCCTCACCTCTGTAGATTATGTTCTTGGAGTGCAGGAATTGGAGGGCGCAGATGATCTCGCAGGTGTAGAAACGGGTGCGCTGCTCATCAAAGCGCTTTACCTGCTGAATGTGGTACATAAGGTCGCCTCCGTTCAGATACTGCAAAAATGAAATAAATACGTAGAAATGCTTATAAAATTGGCCGTTTCGACCGTTCACGTCACCTGCATCACGAAGAATAGGTATTCGTTGGACTGAAAGGAGCTGAACAGCTGGCACAGGAACGGACACTCGCTGGACAGGATGAGCACCTTGCGCTCAATGAACGTGCACTCGGTGTCGTCGTCCTCCAGAATCACGTCCTTCTTCAGGCATTTCATCGCGAAGAACTGGCCGCGGCCCTTCAGCTCCACGAGCAGCACCTGCAGAAGGGCAACGGCCTCTTTGCCTCGACTCGACCTCCCCACCTTCCCGAAGCTGCCTTTGCCGAGCACTTTGTGAATCTGGAAGTGCTGCAGCTTGTACTGGCGATGCCCGCCATCCTCGCCCTTCTCGTCGTCAGCGCCCTTATCCGTCTCCGACGCACTTTGTTGCGGACGGAAAATCAAGTTCTGCGCCAGAAGAGTTCCAAGTGCTAATCAATTTCTGGTGCGCACCTTGAACTTGCTGCCCACCCCGTTCACTGTGCTCTGCTGCGCGTCTTTGACGCTGCCCAGGTTGGGCGGGGCACTCCGCTTGATCTCCAGCAATGCGTCCGATAGCTGCTTCTGGTTGACGCCGCACAAGTTGGGCATGTGCCTCTCGCAGCGGTTGTGGCTGAATTGAGCGAAGCTCGCAGTTGGGGCGGAAAACAAACGGGGGAGGTGGGTAATTTGGGGACGACCCAAGACAGATCAGATTTCGGGTCGACCGAGGAATGCGGAAGCAAACAAACGGGAGCAGACCGACCAGGGCACAAGCCAACCCACCAGTTGACGCCGCACACTTCACACTTCATGCCCTGCTTGAACAGGCCGTACAGCAGCGAGCCGCAGTGGTCGCAGAAGGTGGGGCTTTTGAAGTTGTACTGCTTGAAGCGGTGCGGCACGTCTATCTTGAAGCGCTCCTTAAGGTAGATGGTCTCCTTGGTGTTCTTGGCCGAGCCGGGGCACTGGCTCAGCGTCTTCTCGTGGCACTTCTTGTGCACAGACAGCTGAACGGAGGCGGTGGACTGCGTCAACAACAATGGGACTGTGTTCACCGTGCAGAGCTGGCACTGGTAGCCCTGTTTGTTGAGTCCCCACATGAACTCGCTGCACAGCGAGCAGAACGTCGGCTGCCGGAAAAAGGTGGCGACGAACTGATGGCCGCGAATTTCTGCAAACGGAAGTGAGATTCTCCGTAAGTTCGACATCGGCTGACCGTGGACTCTGGCGTGCTTGATGGCTCCTCTGCGTCGGTTTATTCCGCGCAGGTTGGACAGAGTGGGCGTGGGGCCGTCCGAGTCGTTTTCCACACCGTCGCTGCCGATCTTGCGCGTTTGCGCTAAAATGCGGCCGCACGGCTTCAGGTTGATCCAGATGTGCGTGATCGCGTCCGGCTTGCTTTTGCTCACGATGTCCTGGATTCGGGGCGATTCCGCCGTCACATTCATTTGTCTTGCCGCTCACCTCCAGCCGCATCGTGGCGTCCGCGACCATGTTCTTCTCGTGCTGGACCAGCACCTGGAGCACCCGCTGCGGCACGATGCCCACGTCGAAGCACTTTTCCCAGGCCAGCTGCACCGTCTTCCGCTTCTGGATCAGGCGGTTCTCGCCGTTGATCTCCACCTTCTCCTTGACGTTCACCGCGCAGCTGAGCTCGCTCAGCTGGCAGCCCTGGGGCAACTGCTCCTCGGGGAACTGAATCGGGCGGTAAAACTGGCAGAGGATCCAGATGGCTCGCCTCCACTCGGAGCAGCTTCAGACGCACAACCGCCACGTCGGCCGCTTGCGAGCTGGCCTTGTCCTTTTCGCCCGCAGGCGGAGAGACGGCGGCCATGATCGTCGTTTTGGACGGCTTATCCGCGAGCCCCTTGGTGCGCCGCTTCTTCTTCTTCTTGTTCCCCTGCTGGAGATTCTCCTTCGCTTCGTCCTCTTCTATCTCGCGTACGCCGTTCACTTTGATGCCGTTGGCTGAGCAGACAGAGAAAGGGTCGTTCCCCTGTCCCCTCAGCCCAGAGTGCCCCATTCCCACCTTTTAGTGATCCGGAGGACGCGCTGGACGAGGGCCCCTCCTCAGAGTCTTCCTCGGTGTCGTGCTCTGCTCCCGACTCGGCCACCGCGTACACAGTCTCCAACAAGTCTTCCAACGGAAACAAGTCGTGGATCTGCGCAAAATGCGGGAAACGGTCAGAAACATCGAGTCCAATGAGAACTGCTTAACGGCAAGGGCAATGGGATTCTGGAGGACAGAACCACCGGTGCAATGTGTGACTTTTGGCGTGAAACAAGAAAACACGGATTTGAACTGGAGTTGTCAGAATTCCCCCGAATCGGCCCCATTCGGGGTGTTTTAGCGCAGAGGTGATAAGGAGGGAGCACTGGGGAGGAGAGGCACCGAGTGGAGTGGTGGAGGGCGTGGGGCTGCGGCGGCGCAGAGAGCAAATATTTGTTCTCTCGAATCGACCCAACCTGCGGCGGGACGATCGGCGGAGGGGGGGGGGGGGGGGGGGGGGGGGGGGGGGCAGGGAACCGGTTCGGCGGAGCGCACAATAATTTATGCGCCTGCACACGAAACTCGCTGGTCGATGGTGGGTCTGACGCAAATTGCGGCAACAACCCGAGCGGAGGGGACGGGGGTTTGGCTCTCATTTGGGCAATCAGATGGGGCACAACACTGCGCCTTTGCGGCTCTGCTGTGCGTGTTTCTGTTAAATTCGGGGCAATCAGCATCGGCCTGCTGCGGGTTGGGGCGATTGCTTCCAAATTGGCCCGCATTGCGGGAACGCCGCACTCGAAAGCGAAATGTGTCGCATTCCTTAGAAAGAGCGAAAGAGTACACTGAATGGGTGGGAAGGGGCACTTCTCAAATTGATGTGGCAAAGCCAAAAATGCCAAAATTGACTTTTCCGCGCTCAAGAGCCGCAATTTGAGCAGAGGGCCCAGGAAATGAGACGAGCTGTGTGCGTCGGCAAAGACAATCATGGGCCCGATGGGAGCGGCAATTGGGCGGGCCCTGCTGCCGAGTTTTGCGTCGCGACCCCGCATAATTTTGTACAGTAAACGGGCGGAAGGGCCGAGGAAATGCGGGGAATGGCATAAAATCGGCACTAGCACCGAAAAGGTGCGGAGTCTCGATTGGGCATCGGAATCAAATCGCGACAGAATCGTCGGAATCCCAAGTAACGAATTAGTAGACGCGGAGACAGAGATGGAGCCATTGGCGGAGAATTGATTCGGCGGAGGGCGCATGTCTCCCTTTGGCTGGCGGCCTTTCCCCGGATGCCGCTGCCCTGATTGGCGGGGCTCGTTTGCCCTCTCCGGGGACCGAACCGGGACGCGGCGGCGGCGGCGGCTAATTCGCGGCACCAGATAAGAAAGAGGCGGCGAAAACGGCGCCGTTTCGGGCAAACGGGCCATTTGTGACGGCAAATCAGCGTCCCCTGGACAAATGGGGCCATCGGCTAAATTGGCCACACGCGGGAAAACGGCGGAGCGAGTAATGGGGACGGATAATGGCAAAATGGCAATGGCCCGGGGGCGTAATCGCGCAAAAGACGCGGAAGGAACACACTCAGCGCTCCACCACAGACCGACCGAAAGGGCCGAATCTGCCCAAAATTGCGCCAAAACGGCATTCGCCCAATTTCCGGAATATTTCCCGCCATTAGGGCAATCCAAATCCAATCGCCCCCTTTTGGCGTGAGACTTTGCGCAAAATGAGTTTTTTGAGTGCCATCCAATGGCGGCAGACGGCGAGAGAGAGGAAAGAAGAAAGAAAGGGCTGGCTGGCCCAGAAATTGATTTTTCTGCGTTTGCGCACTTTGGTCCCATTGGGCGGAGGCCAACGGGTGGAGGGGGGGGGGGACTGGCCAGAATTTGCAACTATTAGGGCCGGACAACGGAAGGGCCCGAATCTTTCTGGACGCACAAATAAATTAGGCGCCAGACAACTGCGAACGAGAGTGGTGCCCCAAAGCGGCTGCCGAGTGAGGGTGAGTGCCTGCCACCCATTCGGGTGACGGCGACACTCAGTCCTCAGTGCGCTTTGTTTAGCCCCCACCGGGACAATTGGCACCGGCAAAGGGCCAGGGTTGGGCCCAACCACCAGCAGAGGGGGACGGTTAAACGTTTGTGTTGTCCGGCAGATTGCGACTTGGGGGGGCGGGGGGGGGGGGGGGGGGGGGGGGGGGGGGGGGGGGGGGGGGGGGGGGGGGGGTGTCGCGTGCGGCGGGGCAGCCGTCCCCAGTCCCAGCACCCATAGTCCCGGTCCCAGTTCCCACTCCCTCGAGTGCAAAAGGAGAAACTGCATCCGGATTAGGCGCACTCCGAGGGCACAAAGGGCCGCCAGTTTACACACGTTCTGGGTTGGCAACGGTCCGCGCACTCGGGCGAATGCCAGAGCGGGGAAATTGGATGGATTGTGCGGGAAACAGCGCCGCGAAATTGGAGCGCCGCCGCTGCGGACGCGTAAATGTGCGAGAGCGGAGGGTTGAGTCGCTGTTTCCGCCCAAATTGGGCCAATTGTCTCGGCGCCGGCCGCCGCCTGTCCGTCGCTCTCAATTTTCGTCGCGAGCCAAAAGTCAAAGAGTGTCCGCGGAAGAGTTTTGCGCCGGAGAAGGAAGTGCCTGTCTTTGTTTGGGGAAAAGTGCCGAACTTGCGGGGGGAGGAAGAAATTGCGCAAATTGGCTAACGCACAATGTCTGTGGGGAATGAAGTCCTCCAGACGAGAGGACTAACAATGGGCTGGAAGTCTGGGCCAAACGACAAAATAAATGTGCATTTAGGCGGAGGTTGGCACGACGGCGGCAAATTGGGCCGCCGGCCACAGATGTGCGGAATCGAATCAGGGCAGCGCCAAATGGGGTCAGGGAAAGGGGAAATGGCGAGGGATGGGCGATATTTGGGCTCAAATCGAATGGACGGGACAGACTGGGGAACTCAGTCATTTGGCCAAATTAATCCGATTGGGCGGATTGTGCTGACGCGGGCAGCGATGGGCAAACGGCGAAAATAATATTTCCCAAATGAGCCGAAATCAATGTTTGCGGGGGGGGGGGAGGCAGAGAGAGAGAGGAACGGGCAGACGGGGGATGTGCACACGATTGGCCAAAAGCTCAAGGGCAGCCTAGTTTATTGTTTATTCCCTCGGGCGTTGCGAAAGGGCAACTGGACGCCCAGCGGAAAGTGCGCTGATCAATCTGCGAATGGGGCGAGATGATTGATGGGGGACTGGGCAGTCTCGGAGACTGACCGGGTATTCGGGGGCTGAAGGCCAGGCACCGGGAATTACTGGAGCCGGCTGCAAAGGGGCTCTCTCTGTGGCCCTCGGTGGGAGGAACAGCCCCATCTTTGTGTTGGGGTGGGACCGGCACTGGGCCCACCTCGTTTGCGCCATTCTGCTGCTGGTGGCTGTGGTGCTGGCGGCGCAGGTGGAACACGCGCAGCGACAGCGCCAGCGAGCGGAACTTCATCGGGGCCTTGGCCTTGGGCGAGGCGGCCGTCGTCACCTTCTTGGGCGAATTAATCTTGGCGGGGGCTGAAACGGAAAGGCGAAAATGCACAAATAAATGTTGATGAAACGCGAATCGGGAGAGTGCGGAAGCGGATGCACCCGATTTGGCGGAATATGCAAAGTGGCCGGGAGGACAGAGTTGCGAACGCCAATTGGGCCCTGGTTCCGCCCAATTTGATCGGAACACGTGTTCTTCGTTTGGCCGTTGGGCCTCCCAACTGCGGACCCAAACTCTGGGCAAACAGAGCCCGGAACGGGGGAGGCAATGCGCCTCTGTCTGCGCCGGGAAATGAATACTCCGCGGGGAACGAACGCCGAAAGAGCAAATAATGAGCGCCAAACGGGACCTTTTTTGGCCTACGATTAAAGTGTTTTCGGCTGATTTGCTGTGTCCGCAGGGAGCGGACGAATCGGTCGGTCCCTGCGGACCGGGGGCTCAGAGAGGGCGGTCAGCGGTCACAACCAGGAAGTGTCTGTTTGTTTGTCTCGGGAGGCGCTAAACGAGTTTCGGGGGAAGGGCTGAATAATGGATGAAACTGCGGGGGAGAGACAAGAGACCAGGGGACGCAAGTGAATATCAATATCCATTCATTCATTCAAGTGGAGCTGTTGTTTTGTTGTTTTTGTTGGCGGTGTTGGGGACGGCCATTGGACTGCTGGTGGCCTTGTGGTGCCGTCACCGGTTGCAGCCGGAGGTGAGCAAACGGCGGACAGACCCTCTGCCGCAGGAGGAGTGGGCACACATCCGCTTAATTGGCCCAAAGCAAAACAATGGGCGGCAAAAGGCCCCGAATGGGGCATTTGGGATGGCCCCAAGTGCGCTTGAAAGGGCGGATTCGGAAACGGAAGCAATCGAATGGGCAGAGCCAACCTGCCCCGGGATCGGGGACTCTTTGTTTGCGGGATTTTGCTAATTCCGCGCCTCCGCTTCTGCTCGGGCGGGCGGAAGGCGCAAATTGGAGATAATTGCGAGCATTTAGGCGGCGCCGCATTCAGGAAGTGCTTTCCGCGAACGGCAAAATCCAACTGTTGGCGTGCATTTGTTTCTCAGCATTTGGCCGTTCTCTGTGCATCTGACGGCCTCCTCCCCTCTGCCGCTGTGTGGGTCTGGCCTCTGGCGGCGGCGGAAACGACGGTGTTCCCCGCGTTGGCCCATTCCGGGGCCAAAACACGGATTGATTGATTGATTTGGGCGAAGGCGGAGGGATTGGAGTGGCTCTCTGGCGCGGGAAATGCGACACCGGGGCACAACATGCGCCAATTATGAAAGGCCCTTGGGTCGGGGGTTCGCCAGTTGGGGCCGATTCAACCCGCCCTTGGTGCACCGAAGAACGCGCAAAAAGGCGTGAAATGCGCTTTTGGAATTCCGATAAAGGAGCGGGCAAAATTGCTCACGCTCCGGTGGCGCCTGATTCGCGCGTGGGGGCAGCCCATGAATTATTTCAGGAGCGGCATTTGGACGCAATTCCCCTTTTCCGAAACGGACCAGAGATGAAAACGGCTCTGCCGGCTGCACTGGGGATTGGTTGGGAGCCCCCACTGGACTATTCCGAAGGGTGCTGACAGCCGATAAACAACTAAAACTGATTGGGCGGGACGCGGAAATGGACTGAAACGTGTTCTGTCTGCGCAGACAGACAGACGCACTTGACCCCGAAAGTGGGTGTAATGGGGGACAGACACCCCATTGGCACACGACTCGGTCGAGAGTCTGCGAGAGATTGGGGAAAAGTCGAGGGAATAATCCATTTCCTTTTGTTTTGTTGTGTTTTTTCGGGCGCACAGTCAATCCTCTGGGAAGAAGGGAGGGCGTGGGACCTCCACAAGTCCGAACCCCGCCCAAAAGGGCCGTTTCTATGGACCCGAATGGCCAAAGACAGCGAGTGCATGGGAAGGGGCCGAGACAGCCAGAACCTGAACAGGGGGACAGAAATTGAAATTGCTCACCGCATCGATTGATTTTGGTTTGGGGAGAGAACGGCCGAGCAAAGGCCCTCCCCAGGTCTCTCTGTCGGTGGTTTTTTGTGGTCTTTTGTGGTTGTTGTTGTTGTTTGCCAATGTCCCAATGCCTATTCATGCCCAAATGCAATTACGCAGCGTCCACACTCCACAAATGCCATTGCCCAGATGGCCCTCCGGCGGTGGTGGAACGACGGCCTTTGTTTCTTTGCTTGACTCCTCTGGACTTGGACTTGGAATGGGGATTTGGATGGGGAAGGAGTGGAGAAGTGTCCTCTCCGGGGCGACCGAGGAAAGGAATCCGCCGCCAATCCGCCGAATGAATGCCATCCGGACGTGCGCTTTGGTGCCCGGGGGAGGGATTGCGAGAGCGCACTCAGGTGTCGAGAATCGAGAAGAGAGCCACGGAAGCCTTTGGGAGGCCGCAAATGAATGAATGCGCAGGGCCACCTGTGGCCCAAGAAATCCAATTCCCTGATTGGGGCGGAAATTGAATTGCAAACCCTTTCTGGGCGCGGAATCTTAATGCAATCTTCTTCTGCTGGGGGCAGAATCCGAGAGAGGCAATACTATTTAAATATATTGGAATGGCGCAACGCAGAGGAGGGACCGGGGACCAACAGCCCCCGAACCCCAAAATCTCCGGTCCTTCCCGGGCAGTGGTGCTTTTTGGACTGCTGCTCCTCCTCCCCCTCCGAGGCGGCTTCTGCCCTGTCCCGAAATAACGAAGGGGCTGTCCAATCAATCGGCGCAATTAATTAAGTGGGCGCCAGTCGCGGGGCGTGGGCGGACGGAAAGTGTATTTGCCTTTGCCCAGGTGTTCGACAAACACGGGACGAACGTTCGATTTGCGGCGGCGGCGGATCAGAGGACGAGTGACGCGATTTCAGCGGAGGGAGAGTGTCCCCGGAGGGGCTGGAAAACCGCTGGGGAGCATTCTCCGAAAAAAGGCGACAGAGCACTTGGAAGGTTGGAACGCCGACACACAGGAACCTTCCATCTGCTGATTGATGTGGCGGCAGGAGAGTGATACCTAGGGCACCTACCTAGTCGGGGATCAGCGGCCAAATGGAGTGTGGCATCCATCCGTCGGGACCCTCATTTTGGGAATCCGACGAACCTTTCTTGCTCTGGCGGAGGTGCCGCCACCGGAATTGTGCCAAATCGGATTACCTATCGGGGTGTGCTCTGTTCCCTTCAGAATTCCCCCATTTCCGGAATGGACAAAGGTGCAGGCAACGGGGAAGAAAGGGGAAAGCGAAACAACAGACAACATTGTCTGGAGAGCCACCGGCGGACGGATAGCCGCCAGAGGAGGGAAAGAGAGAGAGACCGCCGCTGAATTAGCCATTGGTCGGTATTCCGCGGCAGACCCAATTAAGGGGGGACGACCAAAAACCGAGGGCAGAGGGCTCTCCAGCAGCAGGGAGTGAGTGCCAGCCGAATCCCGAAGAGGCCCCGAGGCCCTCCCTCGCCTTAATTACGGCGCATAATTCGATTGAAGTTGGAGCGCCAGAAAAGAGGTAATTGGGGAGAATTGGATTTGTCCCGGAGGCATCCTGCTGTCCGCACATGGAATGCAAAAAATGGCACAAAAGACCCGAAAAGCCCCTAAAATGTGTTTTGGGCCCTTCCCAGCGGAAGGCAACATTCACTCCTCCTGTCAAGTGTCAGTCAATCCCCGTGCTCAGCACAATTCATTTTCGTTCGGGGTTTGCCCCCAATCAGCAGCAGCAGGGAGTGAGTAGTGAGTACCCGGTCGCGAAAGGGCGGAAGCCGTTGTTCCTTGGCACTGAGTGGCACACGCCCCAACGGGAAGGAGATATTTATCAGTGGCTGATAACGACGCTTGAACGGATCCGATTGGCGGTCAAACAGCACAAGTCGGAAAGTGTCCGGTCCCCGGACCCGGAACTGTTTCGACCTGAATGCGGCTTTGTGTTGTTTTATGGTTTATTCCAACAAAATATTAGCATAGTCAATGGAATGGGCGGTTGGAATGGAAATTGGCATCAGATTTAGCAATAGGTGATTCCGCGGAGAAGTCGCCCGGACGACTCCACAGGTTAGAAATTGGCTCTGCGCGCGTTCATCAGTAGTTGCGGAGGACGTTGGACGAGGGCGGGGGCAGTTGGCCGAGCGCCGGGAAGGCCGGGTTCGAGGAGCTGGTGAACAGGACGCTCTGAAGACGCAATTGGAATGGTCAGAGAGAGAGAGAGAGAGGGGGGAGAGAGAGAGAGTGAGAGAGAGACAGAGAGAGAGAGAGAGAGGGGGAGAGAGGGAGGACCTCTTGTGCCGGGTACTCGGCGGTCCAGACCACGCGCAGCTCCTTCTGCTCGCCCGGCTCCAGCTTGACGGTCCACTCCAGGTGGTGCTCCCTGGCCACGAGACGGGCCTCTGCCCGCTGGGCCTTCAGGTCCGGCTGCAGCAGCGAGATCTGGGGAATTGCGCAAAATCAGACAGACGCCGCTTCCGATTGGTTTCACCATTTGGGATCGGAATTTTGGGCCCAGGCTGAGCTACATGCGAAAATGATTGCTGCGCTTCGCCTGTAATTTCGGAGAACATTGGCGGAACCGCCGAGGGAGAGCGAAGCGCATCAATCCAATCCAATCCGCGCCGCATTTGCTTACCTTGATTTTGTCGTCCACGGCCTTCGGGATCGGCTCCCGGATGGTCAGCCGGCAGCTCTGGTTGGCCTTGGCGTTGCGCAGCGAAATCACCTGCTCGTGGGTGGAGACCAGCGAGCGGGACATGAACCCGACCTGGGGGCAAGGAACTAGCCCTCCGCCCTTGGGCCGCTCCCACCTGCTGGTTGGACAGGTTGGCGCGCTTGTACTCCACCTTCAGGGCGGGGTCCACGCCCAGCAGACAGCGGAACTCCTCGCCCGGCATCACTAGTCGCAGGTGCGAGGTGGACGTGAAGCTGTTGTTGAAGAACACCGACAGGGGCCCCGGCAGCAGCGGGAACTGCGACGAGTTCACCAGGTTGGCGCTGCACAGACCAGGGTTAGGCGGGCCCATTCCGGCATTCGCTACCTGACGTAGGCGCTGCACTGACGCGACGGGACGCACTCGTGCCACATCGTGGGCAGCAGTTCAATGTGCGCGATGTCCACCTGGGAGTCGGGGGTTGGGTGGCCCCCGTTTAGAGCCCACCTTGTGCGGCTGTCCGTCCGCCGGGATGGTGCAGTGCTGCTCGATCTGGAAGTAGGTGGACGGCACCGGCTCGAGGGACTGGTTGGAGCCGGTGTCGCTGCCGTGCTGCGACGCCCCCACCATTTGGGCGACGCGCATCTGCTGCTGCAGGTGCTGCAATTGCGTGCCTCTTCTTCTTCTTTCGCTTCCCGCCCTCTTCTTGCCTGTGCGTCCTGCAGCTCGTTGTAGTCGAAGGAGCCAATGCCGGCGTCGAGCTCCTCCTGGGAGGCGGCCAGACGGCTCGTCGGCGGGCGTCGACGGCTGGACGCGGACGAGTGGTTGCGCTGGCGGAAGGTGTTGATAGCGGTCCGCTGCAGAATGGCGTTCAGCGTCGGCAGTGCCGGGATGGTGCTGGTCGAGCAGGGCTGTGCCGTCGACAGGATCAGCTCCGCGTCGCGCCAGTCCTCGTCGGTGTTCTGCTCGATCATGCCGTGGTAGGAGAGGAGCACTGCCTCCGAACAGTCCTCCTCCTCCTTGTGCCCGCCCAACGAGCTGGACCCGTTCAGGATGCCGCCCGACGTTGAGGCGCGCAACGAGTAGGCTGGGCGCCAAGTGCAGCTGTACACCTGGTAGATGAGGTGCAGCTCCAGCCCATCCGCCTCCTCCGGCACCTCCACCAGCACTGAGACGGCTCTGCACAAACAACGCACTGACCCAGAGAGTGCCCCACCGCCAACCGCTTGTTCTTGTCGTACTCCATCTTGCCGCGCTGTTTGTTCAGCTCCCACTCCGCCTTGGCCAGCCGCTCCTTCTGCTCGGCCAGTTGCTTGCACCTTTCGCGCAGCTCTCTGCGCGTCTCACTGGCCGACTTGCCTGAAAATGGTTTCGGCCAATCCTCTCCCCCATCCCCCATTCAGCTCCCATTTCTTTCCCACCGTAGTAGTCCAGGAACGAGGTCAAGTTCTTCATGGAGTCCTCGCACAGCAGAAACAGGCTGGCCGGCGCAACTTGCGCAGGGGAACCGGCACTGGCCGAGTTTGGTCCGTTCTGTGGAGGGGGACAAGACAGTGCAAAGTGCCACAAAAGGGCAAATCGAGGAAAAATCAGTTCTTTTGAATCTGAGCCTGAACACCGACCATGGAGCCGTTGGGCACGTAGCCGCTAGGACCCACTGTCTGGGGCTGCGGCGCCACACAGCGGCGCACCTGTTCCGCGTCGGGGGACACGATCGCGTTCTTGCCGATCTGCTTGGCCACCCCGTCCAGCACCTCCAGTCTGCGCTGCAGCACCTCGATCTGGTCGCTCAGCTCCGCACAGCGCAGCTCCAGCTCCGCCGTCTGGCGCTCCAGCTGCAAGTCCACCCGGCTGAGACCCTTTTCCGCTGTTTACCGTCTCGCCCACGTCGTCCTCGGGCACCAGGGAGCCGCTCAGCTGGGGCTGCTCCTCGTACTCCACCTCCAGGATGGTGGCCTCCGACTGGCCCTCCACGCGGATCGAGTCGCGGCTGATCATCGGGGACACGTTGTTCACGCGGATGTGCACTCTGCCCGGGCGCACGCTCTCCACGGCGATCAGACGCTTGACCTCCGCCCGGTCCTGGTAGACCACAACCGACTTGGTGGGCAGGTCGCGCGCTTCCAGAGAAAGAAAAGTGGGGCCGCCGCCCAGAGGCGACTCCAGCGCAGTATTGACGACGCTCATTTGGATGTCTGTGACTGTTCGTCCTCTGAACAAAGGGAGGGACGTTCGGGTTGGACCAAAGAGGTAGTTGAGGGGAGGGGTCAATGTTGTGGGGGACAGATGGGACGGTACTTGCGGTTTATCAAGTAAACAGTGGGCCGAAATTGTTTTGCGGTTGTTCGACAAAAGGGGCTCCCGCACAATAAAAGGGTTATCTGAGGGGAGAGCCAATTAAAAAACGCTAGCACAGCAAAGCAGTGAATCGGGGGAATGGAAGACTCGGTCCGGCGAGGGACCGCAAACCGCAGCATACCGCCGGCCGAGTGAATGGGCCCTGCTGGGCGAGTCCCGCTTTTATCGGCCCGGTGGCTCCTCCTCCCGCCGAAATGTTTTCCCAGCAGTGGCCCCGGATGGTGCAGCCCAGTGATTGGACTTCTGGCGAAATAGCGCTCGGGGGCGGAGACAGCAGACGTACGGGGGGGGGGGGGGGGGGGGGGGGGGGGGGGGGGGGGGGGGGGGGGGGGGGGGGGGGGCAAGCGCTGTTTGTCCGGCGGTTTTGGGAGGACAAGGTCCCCAAAAGTTGGACAGTGCCTCGCCCTCCTCAGGTCGCGATATCGCCGCAAAAGTGGGGACCCGAATGAGCAAAAAACGATTAGCAATGTTGTTTGCTTTTTAACGCAGGGATCAAGTCTGGTGACTGGGTTAGGGCTGGCTCCTGGTTGGAGGTTGGAGGGGGACACTGCTGGTTCCCTTTTTGCCATTCGGCTCTGAACAGATCGCCAAAACATTTTCAAAATTGTTCGCTTCGACTGGGATTGGGTGGGTTGCCGCTTTCAGGCGCGAAATAGCCGAATCCGACGGAATTGGGCTGTTTGTGTCGGGTTCAGGCAGCCGAATTGCATTCTGACCGAACCCATTCCTGCAGGAATTGGCTCCGACGGCCATATGGCGTTCAATGAACCGGGGACCAGTCTGGCGGTACGCAAAAACGAGTCACTGCCGATTCCGTCGTTCTCAACGGCGAATCTGTTTTCAGAGTCGCACGCACGTCCAGAAGCTGAATGCGGAGACCATCGCCGACAATGCCCACTTTTTCGACTCGGACTGCCTCCGACGGCAACAGTCTATAGTCTACATATGTATATCTAAGCCAGCCTCAGGGATGTTTATTTAGCAAAAGCCGGAGGGAGATAAGGAGGTGAGTTATTTTTCCGTTGATTTTTGACCAAGAGACAGGTACTGGGTGATGTCTCGGGTTTTTCCATTCGCGTCGAGATAATGGCAAAAACTATGGACTTTGAACGCGACCGGGAAAGCGCAGAACCGCGGTAATAAACACAATCAGCCAAAGGAGCGGACTGGACGAGGAAGAAGAGGGATTAGAGCTGAACGGTCTGCAGAAAACGAAAACAAACGGTCTGCATCTGTTTTTGATGTTTTGTTGTCCTCCCATTGGCCTCCCCTCAACACCTGCATCAAAGTCTTTGGCTGTTCCAGTTCCAGCTTTTGGGGAGAGTCGAACCAATTTAACAAACTGGGCCGCAAAAGCCCCTTGTTTGTGCATGAGTCGAAAATTTAATCGGAAGGAATGCCGAAATTCGGCAAAAGGATATTAGTAGAGGTAGGTATGCAGTAAGTAGAAGTACAATAGATCCTCTGGCCTAATTTGGTTTTTGACCCGTCCGGTCAAAAAGTTGCAAATGAGGCCAAGAGTCGGAGATAATGATAGTAGTCCGGAAAAACTGTCGAGGAACGGCCACTTTGGGAGGCAACAACCGCCATTTGATAAGTGGGGGAATTAAAAATAAGAAGCATTCTTTGGTCTCTGGGGAATGAGGAACGAACGCAAAAACTGCACCAATTGGGGGCCGGCGGTCGTGATGCGAGTGGACTTTGGAGCGGCCAATTGGAGGTTGTTGAATTCGGATTGGAGGTGGGGTTCTGTGTTTGGGGCTGACCGGCGTTTGCGGACTTTGCTGTTTGCCCGGTGGTCACTCCCAGACTGATAAGGGCTGCGGAGTGGACGATGCCGGCCTATCTAGGCGGGTCTCTACCTCTACCTACGGTCGGTATTCCCCAAACAAGTCATGCGATGGATGGCCCAACGGGGAACCCCTCTGCGGCGGTTACTATTCGGAAAGACACGCCAACACCACCGGTTTTACCACTCACCAACGATGGCCACGCATTCCGACCATCCGAGCAGAACAGATTTATGGAGACTGCTGTGGCCGCGGACAATCGTAAAGGGGGAGGACTAGCGGCGGAGGGAACCCGCCATGGCGCCGCAAACAGTCGCCGGACGGAGATGTCGCGTTGCGGGGGCACAAAACCACCGAATGGGCGGTGATGGATGGGGACCGGGGACGGACAAGAGAGGGGACCGAGTGCCTTGGCTGGACTAGGTCATCCCAAAAACCGTTTATCGCCGGCAGATAGCCCAGTCGTCGGCGGCTAGGCACGCGTTGTCGCAGAAAAGGACAGACTTCGGCCCAACCGGTAAATATTTTCGAGGAATTCCCCCCTTCGGAGCACAACCGCGTGCTCGGTTGTCTGGCCGCAGAGAGTGCGTTTTCCACGAAAACGGCCGGAGAGTCGTCCAACGGCCGACCACTGGGACTATATCTGCAATCGCTGTCCAAAGCCTGCCGACCAGATCCGAGTTCGGCCACCCAACGGAGCTACTCTCTTCGGGATTGGAAAACTTTCCGCACATTCCGAGTGAACTTTCAGTTCCCCGAGCAGCACGTTTCCATGAAATGACGCCGCATCATAATCCCATTTGATCGCACAAGATAACCATAAAAATACGCACGGCGAGGGCACCAGCAGAGAACTGATAGCGGCGCCGGAAAGACGCGTTTCGTTGAAAAGCACGTTTGTTGATCGCACAAACGGGAGGGAGCTGATGAGTTGATTTTTGGTTTGTGTCAGCGGTATGGTGAAACGGGGAATAGTGTAATTGAAAACAGGGAAGCGGGGGCGGATTGGCGATGTTGCGGAAGAAGGCGGAGGGACCAAACCAATGGAGCGAAAGACCGCCAAAATGGCCGAAATCGTTTGAGCCATCGGAGGTTAGAGCGTCCGAAAGCCAGCGGTGAATTTGAATTTGACCACAGGTTCTGTTTTCGGCCCAAGTACGCATTTCTCCGAGTCCGATCCCGAACGAGTTGATCTCTGTTTCGTGCAAAAAACCATTGCTCCCCCTTGTCGCGACGTCGTTATCTCAAAGCAGACCGGCTATGCTCTGTTTTATTGTTTCATTCCGTTTTTTGTTGCCTCTCCCCCCGGGGACCAAACTTCGTCCGGCCACGTTGCCCCGTGTCTCTCCATTGCATTTATGGTTTTTATCAGAAGCGGATTGGGGGGGGGCAAATATGGAAACAGAAAGAAGAGCAGTCCGCGGAGTGGCGTGGTCCCGCTGCGAGTGGGCGCCAAGGCGGAGTGTTGCTGGAGGGCTGTCGTTGAAACGGAATGCGGACAAGCTGGACCAGGAGAGAATGAATAGTGTGGGATCCTTTGGAGGAAAAACGACCAGCACCAGGGGCAGGGGGAATTCAATTAATTCCATCTACTTTACCCAAATTTACGACTGTCCAATCGGGTACGGGTACACCTCTCCCACTCCGTTTTGTGTTGTGGTCTGGGCTTCCCCGGCCCAGTCACTTGACCCCAATTTACGAGGGATCCCCGCAAACAGAAATCAGTTAACTGGCCCACAGCACTGACGCAACGGGTCCAACCGCAAAACCACTGGACGGCCGACTTTGGACCCGGGGAGGAAACCCAGGGCAAAAACTGGGCGTTAGCAAAGCGACATTCGGGAGCAAATGAGAAATCCGGAGGGCCCCGTCGACCCAAGAGGTTGGTGCACCGTCATCCCTACTACTCCCATTTTCTCGCTTTTGAACTTTGCCCTTCTCCTTTGGGGACCGGTTCCCTTTTCGATTCTTGTGCCACTCTTGAGTGATAGACGACCACTCAGGTCCCCGCGGTTTATTGGTTATTGCCGTTTTATTGCCAATCCGGCCATCAGTTTTGGAACCGAGCGTCCATTCATTTGCAAGTTTTATTGCCCTGAAAATAAATAGCGGAACAGAAAGTGTGGCTTTTGACCGATATTCGCGATCCGAAATCAGAATGAACCGAAAATGCAGAATTTGCGTCAAAAGTGGTATTTCGAGAAGTGCACTTCGATCAGGGCCAAATTGTGCGCGATCGGAACGCCGAGTCGGGACTTGACGCGGATGTGGAGCCGAATCTGCTCCGCTCGGGGGCCCCGGACCGGCAAAGTCAGCCAAACAACGCCTGAAAGGGAGGCCAGAATGGAAAAGAGGATAATATGTTGAACAATTGATTGATCGATTGATTGATTGATCGATTGATTTGTGATTTATTTGGTGATTGATCGATTGATTTGTGATTGATTTGGTGATTGATCGATTGATTTGTGATTGATTTGGTGATTGATCGATTGATTTGTGATTGATTTGGTGATTGATCGTTGATGTGTTGATTGATCGGTTGATTTGTTGATTTATCGATGATTGTTTGTTGATTGATTGATTTGTTGACTGATCGATGATCGGTTTGTTGATTGCCTGCATTTTGGTGCTGTTCCACCGCGAAGCTTTGCGCATTCCGTCCGTCCACCGCGTACTCCACGGAGAGAGTGCCGTTCAAGTCGGTGGTGATTCGGGAAACCTGAATAATCGAGTAAGTTGACAACACACTTTGGGATGATTTGTCCATGGGTCCGACCTCCACTGGCAATTTGCTGAATCCGATTGTGGGCAGGGCGCGGAACTGGAAAAGAATTTCGCGCGTGTAGTTGGCCAGACAGAGGGCGTCGGTGGGACGGCAGTCCTTCAGACAGGAGAAGCCGTCGTCAATCAGACTGGGGGGAATGGGAATGGGTGCCCAACAGGGACTAGGCTATTTATTCTAATGCACGCAGAGGGTTAGACACGGCAGACTCAGAATCTGAAAGGCTTCCAGGCCCAAGGGCCCTTTCGATCCGGCCCGTGGTCGTGGCGAGGTCTCGCCCTCCTGTGCCTTCGCCGCCGCTGGTGGACGCTCTGGCTGTGGGCCGGCTGGGGCCTGTGCCGCGAAACGAACACCAGCAGGTTGGCGAGGTACTTGCCGGCGAACTGGCCGCCGCTGGAGAGGCGGAGGACGCTGAAGCGGGACCAGAAGGGCCTTGGGCATGCGAAAAGGCATTACAGCTCCAGATGCACTTCTTGCGGTCCGTCCAGAGAGTCCCGCAGTGCTACGACCGCCGAATTGCGGTCGTCGCCCTTCTGGAGCAGAAAGTTGGCGCGCGTTGCGGGCGTCACAGAAACGGCGTCCGAAGAGCAAGAATTGGACTGGAGATGGTTTTTTACCGGCTCTCGCGTCCACCAGCCGCAGTTCGAACTGCATCGTGGAGTTCGGGTCGTTGGGGCCCTTTTGGGAACGGTTTTTGAAAGGGCTTCGGAAGTGTTCACGCACCTTGAGGGAAAAGAGCGTGACTGAGGTGCGGTGCAGCGAAATGTTGATTTGCTGAAGGGAGAGCCGATTCAGGGCCCGGGATGTGCCCTGCCTTGGGGATGGCGATGTGCTGCCAGGAGATGTGCACCGGCTGCCCCCTGCAGCGCTCCAGCGCAAAGTTGTCGCAATAGCCCGGCCGCTTGACGCACCGGCTGCTCATAAAGTTGGCACGAATGCTTGCGTTAGTTTTCACGGCAAACACAAAAAGCGTGTGATTGCCCCATTTTCACTCCCAGAGTCACTTTTTGTAGTGCCTGTCGGGCAGATAGTTGCGCGGGCACTCGATGTGCTGACAGCGGTGGCCGCCCAGCAGGTTGATGCACAGCGGCTGCTCCCCCGGACAGCGGGTCCCCGATTTGCACTCGTCGATGTCTGCAAAGGGACGAGCTAATCGGGCACCCCGCCCACCACCGACTCCTGCCCATCGGGTGCAAGACCGGTGGACTCGCCTTTGCAGGTGATGCCGTCCTGCAGGATCTCGTACCCGGGCGGACAGGTGCACTTGAACGAGCCGGGCACGTTCACGCAGTGCCCCATGCACAGCTCGTTGCCGGACTTGGCCCAAATGGCGCACTCGTCGATGTCCTCGCAGGTCAGCTCGTCAATGCCCAGCTGGTAGCCCCGGTCGCAGATGCACTGGTAGGAGCCGGGCGAGTTGATGCACCGCTGCTGACAGCGCGCCATGCCTGTCGCACACTCGTCGATGTCTGAATGAGAACAATGCGCAAGTACTGCTTGAACACCTCGTGACAGCAACAGGCTTAAGCCCCCGACCATCGCAGCTCCTGTTGTCCGGGGCCAATTTGAACCCTGGTTTGCACAAGCACTGGTAGGAGCCCCGTGTGTTCAGGCAGTCCGCCTGCGGAGAGCACGCGTGGCCGGCGAACTTGACGCACTCATCCACGTCTTCGCAGCGCCTGAAAAGGGGGTGTTGTTTGTTGCTTTTGCGCGAACCAGCGCTCACATCGTGTATTCGCTGAACTCGTAGCCGGCGTCGCAAGTGCAGCGGAACGAGCCCGGCAAATTGATGCACTTGGCCGCCGATTCGCAGGTGTGTGTGTCCCGCTGGCACTCGTCAACGTCTGAGGCGTTCCCCCCTTCAGTCGTTGGACCGGCGAATCGGCCCACCGAGGCAGAACCCGCTCTCCTTGTTCATGTAGTAGCCGTTCGAGCACACGTTGCCCTGCTCCTGGCAGCGGAAGCTGCCCGGCGTGTTCACGCACTCCTCATAGACAGCGCAGCGTCTCGGCTGCGCCTTGCACTCGTCCACGTCCTCGCAGCGGCCCTCGTTGGCCAGGTAGCCGGCCGGACAGTGCATCGACTGGTGAGGGCTGAGGTAAACGTTGAAGTGCTTTGCTCGTCCACCTGGCATTCCCCCGTGCCCGGGTCCAGCACCTCCTGGGCCCCGCACCGTTTGGGCACACAGCGGAAGCTGCCCTGGTTCGGACTTGGGCAATCGTAAGGGATTGTTTGTTTGGCTTTGCCTGTGTGTTCTTGCACTGGTACATCGGGCCGCAGTCGTGAGCCCCCAGAGTGCACTCGTCCACATCTGTCGGGGGCAATTTGAGACTCCCCAAAACACACCCAATTCGGTTTCATCCACGGCAAATTGAATGAAAATGGACGGCAAACGCACCCACACACTGTTCGGTTTCGCTGTCCATGGCGTAGCCAGTGCCGCAAGACTGCGTCCGAATGCACTTGTAGCCGCCGGGCTGAGCTCAACAACAAATGGACACTTTGGCCAACCGCTCTGCACCGTGTTCAGACAGCGCTGCGACTCCAGACAGTCGTCGACCAGCAACAGACATTCGTCAATGTCTGCGGAAATAACCCCACATGTGAAAGAGGGAAACGCGACGGCAAATGGGGGAAGGCGAAAAGCAAGAGGGAAAAGGGAATCGGGTTCCGCCTTCTCACCGACGCAGACGTTGCCGCCGTCGCTCCAGTAGAAGCCGGGAGAGCAGACGCAGGAGAAGGCGCCCTCGGTGTTCAGGCACTGCGTGTTGAGCTCCGGACACAGCGAGAGCCCGTGGGCGGCACACTCGTCCGAGTCTTGGGGAGAGAGGGGAAACGGGGAGTGCGGGTAGAAGCGGGTGAGGTGCGAGAGCACAGGGGAGGGAGTGCGCATCCATCCACACTGTTAGTGCACGGCAGAGTGCATCTGGATTTCGATTGGCCAAGGCCACCACCTTGGCGGGCCTGTCCGTCGTCCACCGTCTGGTAGCGGAGTCGCTCCCTGTGCTGCTGCTGCTTCTTCATCGTGCGCACTCGGTACACTCTGACCGAGGAGAGTTCGCGAGTTGGGCCAAGTGGCCGCCCTCACCTGCCCCTGCCCCTCTTCCGCGGCGGCTGATCCCTCAGCAGTGCCGGCGCCAAAAGCGGGCGACAGCCGTAGCCCCCCTCCGTGTTCACGCAGAGCTGGCGTGTCAAGTCGCAGAGGGCAGGCAAAAGTGCGCGATACTGGCTCCTGGGGTCAACAGTCCCCGAGAGCCCCTCCAACAGCTGGCACTCGTCGATGTCTGTGCCGAGTGCGATGGGGCAGAATGGGTGGGTGTGCGGGGGGATTTGGGTCGAGACCGAGACAGTTGGACAATGTGCGTAGCGGGTAGGCTAGTGTCTCCGGGACCTAGGTATGTACATACCCACGCAGGAGCGGCCGTCCGGGGCCAGGTCAAAGCCAGTGCGGCAGCTGCACTGCACACTGCCCTGCAAGTTCGAATGTGAAGATGCTTGCTTTCCATCATTCGCGAACATCGTCTCTGGTGCTGCACAAATGCTCACAATTCGCATTCTCGCAGGTGGAATCTGCGCAAATGATTGGCCATTGTGGATTCGTTTGTACCGCGTCCATCCGGGCCGATTGGGACCGAAACGCTCTGGTAGTGCTGGTACAGGAGAGACTTGGCTGAAGAAACCGCTGGGACTGAGCAGCCCTCCCGCCCGTTACCCGCTTTCTCGGTCCGATTGCAGCACTTGTTGAAGGAACTGAGGCAATCGGGCGAGAAGCTGCGACCGACCGAGGTCACTACATAATTCTGGTCCGCCTCACCCGGTCGGCGGCAGACACTGCTCGCCCCTTTGCGAGAGCTCCTGGGCCAGCAGACAGCAGTCGCAGCATTCCTGGAAGCGGGTGGGTAGAAGAACTCTCGGTCGGAGCCGGCGCTGTGCTTGCCCTCTTCACGCCCCCGGCCAGCTCGTGCAGGACCACCGTGGAGCACAACTTGTGCCGCTGCGCGTAGAGCAGCCCTGCCTGAAGGGGCGCTGGGCTCTTGACTCTCTTTGGCATAATGTTTTTAGCGAGTTGCAAGACACAAGTGCATAGGTACTCCACATCGATTTAGACTTTGAGACTCTGCCACAGTTTTGGTTGTTCCCACTATGTTCTGTTATTTTAACATTGCTTCTGTCCAACTGCACAAATGTCTGTTGAATGTTGACGTCACATCTGAACCCCAGACCTGGCAGGAGGCGTCGATCAGGGCGCGGAGACAGCAGATGGAGGCGGTACGTGCGCAGGTGGGCGAAGAGCCGGCTCAAAGCACAACATCAGAGGGACAACAAACGGATGGCGCACTCGCTCTCAGTGTCTGGCAGTTGCCGTTCTCGCGCAGGTGCCGGGACCCGCCCGCACAACAGCGCGTCAGCTCGTTGCCGAACGCGGGGGACGGGGCGAGCAGCAGCAGCAGGGCGACCACTGAAACTGAAAGTTCCTGGGATGGGGTCTCTCACTCCTACCCAGTTGCAGGGGAAGCGAATTCATTGCTTTTGGCAGAGTCAAAGCGGCATTGTCGGGAATAGTTAATTAGAGGTTTTTGAATCGTAAAATATTAAAAGGGTATTTATCGTGTTTTGGAGCAGGGTCCGTTGATTGATATTGGCCGGTTGGCAAAAAATTGGGCCGACTGGCATCGACGAGGGAAGAATGGGTGGGTCTAATCGCTTTCCGCGTTCCGATAAAAAGAAGACGCCGAATGGACTCTCCGCTGGGGGCCTGATAATCGCAAGTTGCTGCGGTTTCCCGCCAAACCCCGGCAGCGGAAAATGTTCGCAATTCGCCACTTGTCCCTTCGCAGGCGACAAATCCCGTTTGCAGGGGAATGGATGGCCGGGAAGGCATCGGATTTCGTCGGCTTGATCCGCCGGAGCAGATGTTCGCCGAGAAAAGGCGAGGGGATGCATTTGGTCCGTGGAAGGTGGAAGGGCCAGACGCCATTGCCCATTGGTCTGGCTGGCTGGAATGGCACGCACCCCCACCTCTGCTGGGGAGAGTAATCCGGGGACGGCACACACGGGGGCAACAGACAGACAGGGAGTAGGCAGGAGGAATGGCGAAAACAATAAATTGGAGCCAGATGGGGCAATTAATCCCGGCAGCACAGCGCCCACCTACGGCCAGCAGATTATTTAATGCGCTCAAACAGTTGGCACAACAACGACGACGACGCTGGAAATGATGGGCAGAGGCAGAGGCAGTGGAGGGAGTGGACCAGTGGAGACGCATGAACGGCGGGGAACACGCAGCAGAAGGGGAGGAAATAGAGCGACCAACAATCAACAAACTGCTCCAACCTCCCCACCAATCAATCGATCAATCAATCAATCGATCAATCAATCAATCAATCGATCAACCAATCGATCAATCAATCCGTTTGTCCTGTGTGAACTGTGGCCATATGTATTTTTGAATGTTTCCTCCGAACATCCAGGCAATGTGTTTCTTTTTTAATTATTAATTAAATACCTAGTATTTAATATTTTCATTAATTATAATTATTAATTATCCATCCGTCTGCTGCACAAATGGAAATGTGTTCTAGTAGTAGTCCGGACTCCGGACCCCGTACAACGTGTTTGGGTGTGTAAATATTTTCCCTTTGTTTTTCTCGCACAAAATGACGCGTGAGGCAGGACGCTTTTTTCGGCCCCTTCTGCTCCTGTGGGTTGGTTGACTCATTCCGTGGCCCAACAATGTAGGGCACAAAATGTATTGTATTATTGTTTGCCAAGGCCGTTGGGGAAGGAAGGTGTGTCTTCTGTTTGGTCTCAACCCCCCCCCCTTCAGGGGTTAGTTCTTCTCTGCGCAATTTTTGGCCTGTTAGCGACCAAACGACATTCGAGAGTGGCCCCAGCCTCAGAGGAGTGGCGGACGCGAGGGCAAACTAACAATGGTATTTATTTCGCATTTGTGGGCTGATCTGGCCACTCCATCCGGGAACCGGATCCCCGGGCGGCACCGTTCCGAAATGCGAGTCACCGCCGGCCAAAAGGGCACCGCCGCCCATTCCCGGAACAAAACCACCAGCGGACGCCGGTTCTGTTTGCGTTTGCACGACAAACGCTCTCAACCCGTTGTTTTTAATCCGAGACTTCTGGCGCTCCCTTATCTCGCCCGTCCGAAAATAGCCACAGCCGCCGGCCCAGCGGCCTCTGGCCCGCATTATTGCCCCTTGAGGCCATCCCTGCAACTTGGGCGGATGCGAAGAAGCGCTTATTCATCCGGCGCAAATCAGCTGCAGTCTCGGAGGAGGCACACAACGAATGAGCGAATGAAACATTCATTCAGCAGCAGCCTCAGCAGAGTGTGGGCATTTCCATTTGGGGAGGGCCCATCCATCCATCCGCCACCGCCACCACCAGCACTATGTACACATGGCGTTACCATTTAGCTGTGTTCTGAATCCAAAGCCCTTTGCAAAGCGGCCTCCCAACTCATTCAAAAGCAAACAACAAAATGCCACAACCCAATTGCGAATAGTGTCTGCTTGGCATAAAAATGGACCCACAAATTGGGCCGAGTTCCGCATTCCGATTGCCGACTTCAAATACAGTGGTGAACAAAAGTGGCGCAGTCCAGCTTTCTTTAATGATATAATTGGTACTGAGTTCTGAATCGTCGAATAGTTTTTTTTCGGGTTTAATGAGAGACTGCCGCCCTCCAGCTCCCAACCACAGCCAGCAGAACACACTCCGAACCAAAACCAATTCAATTGCGTCCTTCCACAGTCCCTCCGGCCCACCGCATTTTCCCATTTTTACTCTCCAATTTTGCCAGTTACATATAATCCAATCTGTCAAAAAATCGCTTCTTAGAATGGAGTGCGCGCAAATTTCCGGACAATTGGGCGCCCACAATGGGAAGGGAAAATGCAAAGTCGGCGGGGAAATTACATACACATGTGCCCTGTCCCGGGAAGGGGAAGGCGGAAAGGGAAAACAATCGCCTCCGTCACAAGTTCCAGTGGCGAAGGAATGGGCTGGAGAGCGGGGACTGTGGGCCCTGCTCAGTTGGGGATTCAATTAACAGCTCGGGGGGCCAAGTCCCAAGCCAGAGAAAGGCCCCCTCCCTCGGTATGGGAATGGGAACGGGAATGGAGTGGGCCCTGGGAAGGCGGTGGGGCCCAGGGCCTAAAACAAAGTCTGTGTGTTGGTGGGCTGGGTCAGGTGTACACACACAAGATATAGCGCTTAACCGGTTCCAAGGCCTTTTCTGGGGCACCACTAAGTGACTAAATACGTATTTCTCCCCACATCCACGCATCCATCCATTGTTTTGATCTCCCCTTTGCGTGGGAGTCCACAACAATGGAGATCATCGTCACATCGTCGGGAGTCGAGAGTCGGCCAAATGCCGCTTCCACTCGATCGAGTCGCCTTTGTTCGTTTGTTCCGGCTCAACGTCCGAATTGCCACCACTTTCCAAAAAAACACCGATTCTTAGAACAGGAAATGACCGAATTTCTGGCCGAAAACTGAACAAAAGAACTGAAAAACCAAAATAAAAACCAAAAGCTCCGATTATTGAATATTTTGCAGAAACCCTTTGCCCGACAAATAGTCGGCCAAAATTTAAACGCATTTTGGAAGACCCCAATTAGCCTCTAAATTGTGCCAAAAGCGGCGCCACTTTCCTCTGCAGAGTGCGCCAAAATGACGAGCGACCGGGGGCACAGAGTCCAATCGGATTTGGACTTCCGAAGGCAGGACACTTCCCGAATTATCCCCAAACGGTGTACACCCGTATACCTAGGTAGGTATGTTGTCTCTCCTCGAATCCGCGGCTAATTGCCTCCCACTGCCCAAACCATTTGCAGCGCTTTTTTGTTCAAATCGGCCAATCGCGTGAACGCGGGAAATTACAATAATTAGTGCCCAAGGCGGGCCCCTCCTGAGAGACAAACGCATAAATGTGCGTCCATTCCACCGACCGGTGACTAGTGAGTGCCTGTGCCCGAAGTGAGCACTCAGCGGTCAGGGCACAGCGGCCGATTGTTGTGCGAAATTAGATTCGGCCGTGGGCGTGCGAACGGACTCCCTTTGTGACACGGAGGGGCCTTTTGACAGTTCTGCACGGAGCCTTTCCAACTTTCCATTCTGTTTTGTTTTCCAACAACAATCGGTGGCCGCCACCGCCACATTCCCAAAACATCCCAAGTGCCCGGAATGCGTCCGGCTCTGCCACAATGTGCACTCCCTCCGTTCTCCACTTGCAGAGCAATCCGCCCCACTGGCGAGAGGGCAATTAACCTGAGCCTTGAGCCGTCCCCCCTCCCCATTCCCTGCTCCCTCCCCCTCACGTGTCTGTGTACTCCACCACTTCCTCCGAGTGACGCCGCTTTGTAGCCAATGTTCAAGAAAGTGACGCCGGCCACAGAGGGTCAATCGAAATGTGCAAATCCCCAAATACTCCAAAACTAGGTACTATTTTCTGGTTTGGCATTTGAGTTCTGCGTGAAGTGCGTTAGGATTAGGACCCGACCCACCCATCTGCCGGAAGGCCAGGTGAATGAATATTGTTGCCCGGAATACGCCCTCATCGAGTGCAGAAACAACACTAATTTTAATTTCCCTTCGTTTTCTGCAAAAAACACAAACCAAAAGCAGGTTTCCCTTTAAATGCCCATGTTTAGTTTGTGCCAGAGCGGAACACTTGTGACTTCAAGTGCTGAAGTTTGTTCGCGTGATGCCTTAAATATTTATAGCGCAAAAATTAAATCGGGCGAAAATCGCTGCGCGTTCGCGGAACTTGGCGTTTGAGTTCATTTGCATTTTGTGCCCAATGAATTTCCAAATGCCCAATTTCAGTTACCAATTGATCCATACATAGACCGTCTGTTGTGACTGTCCGATGTCCTCCTCCGCCTCCTCTCCCACCGCGCTGTTCGTGCTCTCCGCTGTCTTTGCGCTGCTGCTGCTCAGCTCTCCCTCCGGCAGGTCGAACGCACTCCCGTTGGCGCCAGAGCCGGACAGCCAGCAGCAGCGGCAGCCCTCGGCCAGGGTCTACTACGCGGCCCTGTTGCGGTAAGCAGTCCAAGGCTGGAGGGGAGTGGGAACTGGGTGGCGGTCTGATGGTGGGCTCTGTGAGGAGATCCGACACAGAAAGAGAAGGGACTCCTCCCTTCCCCCGCAATTTGCAATTTCTGTCCCCGTTCAGCGACGCAAATGGCGGGCAGGCACTCGTGCCGGTCGCGAACGTGCCCGTCTACCGACTCTTGTCCTCAGTGGATGCGCAGCACAAGAAGCGCCGTGACTTGGCGGCGGTGGCCAAGAAGTACGACCGGAACTGTGAGCAATCGAAATCAAAACGCGTTCCGACTGTGTCCGATTGCAGGCTTCTTCTCGCCGGTGCAGTGCATGCTCTCGTTCAAGGACGGCTCGCAGAGCATGAGCGGCAACGAGGAAGTGCTGCTGGGCGCCGGGAGAAGACGCTGAAGGGAACACGGCGAAACGGCGATGAGACAACCAATTTGTATGCCAAAAGCACTGATCTCAGCCAATTGTTTGGAATGAAATAAATATCTGTGTCTAGCTTTGAGCATTGGCATTATTTTGATGGAATAGAACACAGAGACCCCCGAGTGTGTTTCCTCAGCTAGGAGAGAAGATTATTCCGCTGCAGACATGCACTTTGCATTGAACGATTTTTTAACGCCCAAATTTAGCAAGAGTTGATATGAGATCAGTGGGAATTTGACGCAGATCGGCGGATGTGGGTGAAAGTGAAAGTGCCGTCGTATCATCTGTGGCCGTCTGGCTCATCTTCTGCCCGCCAGAGTGTTCAGCAGCACTGCGTCGTTGGCGTCCAGACGCTGTGCTGCATTCTCCTTGAACGAGAGCATGCACTGCACCGGCGAGAAGAAGCCTGCAATCGGATTGGGCATGAAAAATGGCTGTCCGGATGGGCGCTCACAGTTGCGGTCGTATTTTTTGGCGGCTGGCGGTGCCAGGTCGCGGCGCTTCTTGTGCGCTGCCGCCTCTTCGGCGGTGGGTCCCTCCTGCGGCTCAGCGCTGGCTAGCAGTGCTGCGTAATAGGCGCGCAGGTTGTTCGGCTCTGCGCCGGGTGAGCTCAGAAGTGCCGTTGAGCGAGTGCCCAGCAGACACAGTGCCGCGAATGCGAACAGGAACGGAGACATGTTTGGCGTTTGGTTGAACTTGAGTGGAGGGGAAATGGAGAGAGTGATTTTGGTTGTCTTCCTAAAATCAATAGATAAATTAGCGCTGAAAAATTGGGCCAAGGCAAATCCCCGGAAAACTAATAAAATTCGGGAATGGCCAAATGCGTGCCGTTTTCGCGTGTTTTAATTTGGCGCTGTTTTCCCGCTCATAAATTATTTGTCCGCCAGGACTTTGGGCCGGAGTAGCGGAGCACATTTTCAAAAATGGAAAGTCTGAAGTTTCACTGCCCAAAATAAGTATTTATTTCTGCGTGAGCGGGAAAATGCCAAAATGGACGCGTATTTTGCAGAATATTTTGTTTGCTGGGCTCTGGGCACAAGGGGCGGGCTAGCACCAAAGGGAATTGGCCAAAACTCAAGTGCGTTGTTTTCTGTCGTGGCCGCTGGAAAACACGCCTTTTGGAGAGCCATAACTCAAAACAGATAGCTAATGTCGTTTCCAGGCATTTTTAAATGGCTATGTGGGACACAAATTGGAATCATTTTGTATCTGTTGATGCGAATGGGCGAGACCCAGAGGCACCAGGTGGAAGAAGGGCCATTCGGGGAATGTGAAGGTGCGGGCTGGGAGTGAGAATGTGCAAAAATGGCTGGAGAAAATCTTGGAATAAATAAAAAGAATGAATATAATCGGTATTATGAGACTGGATTTGAGCCGTTGGAAAGTTGGCCTTCAAATGGTGTTGTTCGGCACGATCTGGTTCGGAATTCGGCGAATAGAGCGGTTCCAAGTTTATTTTGAGTGTGCCACTATTGGAAAAATTTGGCCGAGCCGTTTTCATGTTTGTTCTCCAAAAGCGACTCTCCCACGCGCTTTCACCAAAATTGCACAAAATGCCAAACGAAGAAATAAATGGCAAACAATGTTCGTCGCTAATTTCATCAGTGTTGTCCCCCGCCCACCAAAATTGGAGGCGTGAATGGCGGACAGCGCCCAATTGCGACTTTTGGGTCGCCCTTTTGAGTCACCAAAACACAACAGCCAACAACAATTAGCGTAATAGCGTAATAGAGCCAGCTGCCTCTCTGACTTAGAGGTGACGCGTCAGACTGGTGCATTCAAAATAGCCGTATCGGCACCACAATTGGCTTCCCTTTTGCTTTTGCCACTGCCCGTGGACAATTGAAAATTGATGCATTCAGGCAGACACGGGGCAAGCAAAAGTGATGGGAACCGGCCGATGAGGGCACAGCTTAACCGCGTTAAAATAGTCTCAGCCAAGGAAGCAGCATGCTGCGCCCGAAAATGGGCAATGACGGCATGTTTGGCGGGCAGGAGGCGGAAAATGGGAGTTAATCCGCTCCTGCGCCAATGTGACGGAAATCGTGTTTACTTTTGCTCCGGCACTGCGCAATAAGGATGTAAAACTAAATGGCGATGTACATATTAGTCCGTTTATTTTGGTGGAAAAACAGACGTCCTACTTTCGCTCCTCCAAATTTGGGGTGGGTTACTTCCATTATTACGTAATTAGTTAGGTATTCCACGTCGCCGATTTTTTCCCTCACAGAACTAACAATTAATGTATGTACTTTACTTTCGATGATTGTGGCTAACAAATCTTGCGGCAGTAAAATGTATTTAAAAACCAATGGCATAGACACTAGAAACGTAGAAATGGAAACAACCTCAGTTGTTAATTAATAATTATTATGCGTTTGCTGAATTGATGGCACGCCACGTGCACACGAGAGAATAGGAAACCTAGCTTCTGCTGGTATCACATATCAGACAGACGCATTCATTCCAGGAAAACATTAAAAGGAAGAGTGCAAGAACTGGCCCAATTCTCGCATTTCACATTGAATAAAATGATTCCATTTTCTAAAATTGTAGTTCCCTTTAATACCGTCCAACGAAAACCATGCATTATAGCTCATTCGACGCGTCTCGACGAGCTGAGTCGAATGGTACCAGAATTAGGCCGATCCGACCAATCTGGACAAAGTTATG